>JAJQOW010000014.1:20360996-20585249 GCA_037975125.1 Latrodectus hesperus
TTCACCGATAGATGGCGCTGTATTACACATAAAAACATTTGATATGCTTCATAAATGTTAAATAATAATAATAAAAAAATGGCATCACAACTGTTCAATATCCCCCCTTCATTTTCAACAATGTGCTCTAATCGTAGAACCATATTGACGGCTGATAACCCGTGCCTCAGTAAAATGCTGTGTTAGCAGTTGCTTTACACGACGATCAATATGAGGAGGTGCACCATCCTGCATGAAAATGATGTCCTGAAGGCATCCACGCTGCTGAAGCTGTGAGATTACAAAATCCCTCAGCATAACTTGGTACCGTTGTCCTGTGATCAAACAGGTTTTGATTCCATTTGCAGTTATCTCTTCAAAAAAATACGGTCCAATCACAAAAGTAGCCGTAAACCCCACACCACACTGACACTTTTTCAGGATGCAAGGGTTTTTCCTGGATAGCGCCAGGGTTTTCCGTTGCCCAAATTCGACAATTGTGGGTGTTGACTTGCCCATTAAGTTGAAAGTGGGCTTCATCAGTCCACAGAATATTCCATGACCATGTGACGTCAACCACCAATCAAGCAAAGAACTGAAGTTCAAAAGTTTTACGAACCTGTGAGTCCCCGTCCTGCAACAAGTGCAGAGGCTTGATTTTGTAGGGATAAAAATGCAAAATCCGCCGTAAGATTTTCGTACAGTGGAATACGGCATATCCAATACACAAGAAACAACTGGCACACTCACACTACCATCCGGCGAATGACTGCTGGCTTCAACGACCGCGGTAGCCACATTTTCAACGCTGGAAGACTGGATTAGCTTTCGTCCTCTACCGGGAAGTATTGCAAATTGTCCAGTTCTTTCAAATTTCTGCATCATCTTGCACATGGAGACATTGGACCTCTTCGTATCTGCTTCATACGGCGAAATTTTTTACAGCTGCAACGGAGTTCTGCTGATTCTGGTAGAACAATTTTACAAGTAGCGCTTTTTCTTGCAAAGAAGGCATGATGTGCAGAGAAGTAACTAATACTAGTTCAGAATCCGCCTTTTTTTTACCCAAAGATAATGCTAATAGGCATGCGATGTAAAGCAAATGACTTTTCATATTTTCAGTATATGCAAATAAGTACCATTAGTATTACAGCGCCACCTATCGGCGAAATTCTGTATTATTTTTAATAAATGTCAAGCGCATCATTTGAATTATCCATAGTTCAAATTTTATCTCATTTGGACAAATAGAACGTATTCTACAGCCCTCTGAAGTGGGAAACTTATTTCTTGCTAACCCTGTATATATATATATATATATATATATATATATATATATATATATATATATATATATATATATATATATATATATATATATATAGTGATATATATATACAGGAGATTTTTACATTGTCAGTGTTTGGAGCTTCTCTCCTGCAGCGTGATCTAATAGCCGAAATGGCACTAAACTTAGTATATGGATTAATCAAGACACGGGAAAAAGGATTCCATAAAAAAAATATTTTAGTTACAAAAATCGCCGCTAGGACTTTTTGTAGAGCTTTACAATGTATAAAATGTGAGAAAAGAAAAGTACTAGCACATACAATCGTATAGTTAAATTATTAATATTTAATTACCACATTAACTTCCCCGGTCAGGAATCAGAACACATCCAATGTGAGCACCGTTCTCAGAAATAACACCGTTCATTCTGTGCGCAACGTTTTCCACAGCCGTACGTAAAATATCACGAGGAATATTTCACTTTGTCTTCGTTGTGTTGTCCTTTACAATTGACAAATTTGATACTCCACCAACATAAATGCACGTTCCGGTAACGTGAGAGGCATGGCCACTGGAGCTCATTTACTTCATCTGGGATTATTTGTTGGAGCTGTCTATACTACTTGCGTTTATGGCCCCTATTACTGACACTGTCATTGTACAACATTTGCATTTTTCTTTGATACCCGAGTTTTATGCTAATTCTCGTTATTGTAAGCTACAGCAGCGTTACGACATGACCTTTCGGTGACTTTTGGTACTAAATTTTTTTTACGGAATCTTTTTCCCCATGTCTGGATTAGTCTAAATAGCAAGTTTGGTGCCATTTCGGCTATTAGATCACGCTGCAGAACACTCCAAACACTGTCACTTTGAAAAAGATCAACCTGTATAAATATAAATGTATATAAATACTATTATTCTTGAATAGTTTAAGTATAATAGCTTTAACTTCATTCTTTTTAATCAGATTATACAGAAACTTTTAAAATATAATAAGATTAAACGTTAATAATAAGGTTCACACGTCTAAAATATTAATAATAATTAATTCAGCTAATAGCTTGTAAGCTCAAAAAGCATAGTAATAATTGCAGTTTTTAAATTAAGGAATTATCAATAACTTATAATATGTTATATGATGATAATAAAAAATAAAGATTGATCAGATAACAAATTACTTTAAAAATTTCATCCCTCATTTCCCTTTTTATATATATTTCATTTAGACCTCCACCAACTTTATAGTGATTTTTCAATCTTAGATGAGACTTCTTAACAATTCCAAATAATTTCTCAATTAGTGTGCATCTTTGAACGTATTTACGAAAGCTTTAAAAGGCAATTACTTTACGACTATCATCGCTTGATGTATCAAATTTTATTAATATTAGAAAAAATTTTGACTTTATTTATATATTATTAAAACGTTAAGTAAAATTACACTGCACCATTCAGAAAATCCGAAGATTATGCTAAACTTAGATTTTATTTGTCTTATTGAAATATATATATATATATATTTGGTTTAACACGATACACTTAATATCAAAAAGCAATAATCTAACTGAAGCGTCTAATATGGCTGAACAATTTACGGCTTATATAAATATATAAGAAAACTTGAATTTTTATCAATTCAAAAACCATTTTAATCTTTAATTAAATAAGCATTTAATGTGTTTACTCAAAATTTTAAAACAAAAATGATGATATTTTTTTCTATAAAATAATTTATTTAATTGCAATAATATGTAAATTACACTGTTTACAAAATATGAATGCCACTAAATGTTTTAACATGTTTAACTAAATCTGCTTTAAAATGCTGATTTGATGTGACTGAACGATGCTAAATTAGTGTTAATATCATCACATAAAGGCTTACGCACAATTAGGTTTCCATTCCACTTGTTAACACTTTTTAATATTCTGAATCTACATTTTTCAGCTAAATCTCAAATTAATTCATAATTATTTCTATTTGTGAAGCATTAAAAAGAAAAACCAAATAACCCAACTATTTATACTATTTTTATAAGAAATTGAGGGAAACAAAAGTATTTATTTCAAGAAATACAAATACAATTCATTAAAAACGTTTTTCGTTTTCCCAAATAAATATTTCATAGTTATTTTTTAAATGGAGTTTGGAAAATATATTTTAAAACTCAATACATTTGTTTTATACATTTGCTTTACACATTTGTTTTTCATGCAATAAATGTTTGCAAACAACTTTTAATATTAAAGAAAAATGGTTTTATCATTTATTCATATTATTTTTTCCATAAAATTATTCAAAACATTTGAATTATTTTCGAAATTCAAGAAAGTACACACACACACACACACACACATATATATTTGTATATATATATATGTGTGTGTGTGTGTGTGTGTATTTTTGTTTCTATATCTGCACTTTTATGGTTGACTATCATAAAATTTTGCTTATATTGAACGAATATTTCATGCAGAATGAGAAGGGGAAAACAAATTTAAATTACGTTTGTCATGAAAAAGTTTTATTCTGTAAGAAATGTAGTCTTACATATAGAATTGTAAAAGTGCAACTTTTAGGGAGAAAATCCATCAACTTTTGGTTTTTCTTCGTAAATGCATCAAAAATAAGAAAAGAGAGAAAAATAAGAGGAGGAGGCAGATATAGATTTATGCAAGTGTTGAGGTTTGCGAGCCTGAAAGCAATCAATGCAAACTTGGTGCTGTAATTAAATTCGCCCGAGGTTTATGCTTTTAGAGCGAATTGTATGCTTCCTTGAAATAATGGATCGCGCAACTGATGAATTTTTACTCTGCATAAAAGTGTTTCCTTCCTTTCCGGGCATAAAAGGCAAATAACAAACAAATCCCCCTCCCTTCCTGATATGTCTTGAATTTCGAGCTTCTGAAAACAACTGGCATAATTTTCATTTACTTAAGGAATTTATTCAAAATTTAATTCAGCATCCTTACTTTCTTATATAGTTTTGTTCTTGAATTAAATGATTGAACTTCCACTGTCCATTTCATCCGCCCCCTTAGAATTTTAAGCTCTATTTAAACGAGATAAATAAATGGAATTTGTGATTCTCTAACATGTTTTCGAATTTAGCTTCTATTGTTTTTAGTTTATAAGGCATTTCATACTAAATCCCCTACATTTATTTATGGGAAAAAAGTACAAATTTTACGAGAGAATGATTTCAATTATTATTATTTTTGATATTGAAAACGTAATAGAGAATTTGATTATCTAAGCATAAATATTTTGATAGTTAAACATCAATGATTTCTTTTTATAATGTATGCAAACGTAATCATATGTTCGTGTACGTCTACGTGTACATTCATACATAAAAAGCAGTATGCTAATAAAGTAAATTAAATACAAAACGAGGGAATGTATTGGGAAATTACGGTAACTTATGAAATGCATATTAATACCATTATTTGCACAAAATTCTATAAAAGTGTAAAAAAAATTCTATAAAATTAATTTATATCACGCATTTTATTTTAAAAAGTATGGTGATTAAATTTTTTCTCATAACAACACTTTTCTCAATATCATTCTCATAGCTTATATTCTTGTAATGTTTTATGACTCAAATTTCCTTTTCTTTCCATAAGAATAGTTTAGAGACTGTGATAGAAATTAAAAAAGTTAAAAGTATTTTTTTAAACTTTCAGGACTGGTTTATTAAAATTATGTACTTCAATAAAAGCGCATCTTTTACTTTTCAAATAATCATGACTTGTGTTATTAAAATTGTTATTTTACTAACATAATATGAATTTACTGCATGTAGTGTTACTAAAATAGTTATTTAAGTATTAACACAAGTATTTGTTTTCAAATATATTAGAGTATGTTTAATCCAAAAAATCTTTTGATAGCTCAGATATTTGCTTTTATTAATTTTATAAATTAGAATATAGCTTGATGATCAATTTTATTAAGGTTCAATATCTTAATATAAAGCTGGGAATTTTCTTGTTATTAAAATTTATATTTTTAAAGAATTAAATTCTTTATAAATTCAAAATGTATGATATGTATGATAAATTTTATATAATATGTACCATGTGCATATGAAAATCAGAATGTATCCTAAAATATGTCTTTAACTATTTAACTTAAAATATCCATTTACCTTTCTCTTTCTTTCATGTGAAATAATAGTTTAAATTTTATTTTTACATTCCGGTATAACAAATTAAAATATGAAATAATTGTTGCAAACATAATCTATAGAGAGAGATATCATATATATATATATATATATATATATATATATATATATATATATATATATAGTTTTGCTTAGAAAACTGTATTCCTAACAAACCACTTTCAAATATAAATCCTTAAATTATAAATCTGTATTATAAAATTATAATGAACAATTCTGTTGTTTTAATTTATTTATTCTAATTCTTCGACTTCAACTTATATGCAAATTGAGTAAAGGACAGAAATTGAACTTAGAAAGAACGATTACTAACAATGTCTCCAAAAATAAGCAGTATTTGACAATGTGATACAAGGAAAAAAGAAGATTCAAATGTGAGTTTGACCTTTTTTTTCCCTCCAGAAGAAATGCATGAAGAAAGAAGTAATGCGCTATTAAAAGAGCGTTGAAGAGGAATAATTAAATGGACTCCAAGAGAAAATGACAAGAGGACCTATTTAATTCCTCAGAGTCGGCGCTAATTGGTGCTGCTAAAGGTAATGCTAATGAAGGCAGCACTTGCCATCTTGTTTCTTATCTCCAAAGAACAGGAGTTAGATGGGGCTTTATCTGGAGTGTTCTTGCGCTCGCTTCATTTGATTTCAGATAAAGAGGCGAAGAAAAAAAGGAATCTGACAATTGTATGCAGCTAATAACAAGTTAGCAATGAACGGAATTGAGACGATGAAATATTTTTACATCCTATCTTCCACTTCAAAACTCTTTACTCTTGTTTTTTATTAACTTAATAAAATAAAACGCGCGTGTTTAGTTTGTTTAATTAAGAATATGATTCACGACTTTTTGTGTTTGGTAAGTTTCGTTAATTTTAAACTATAACTTATGTCATGCTCTTTGGAATGCTGTCTTTTAGAGGCTTTATTTAAGATTAATGACTTTTATGCTATGTACCATTTTTCACATGTTGACAAATTCTGATGTATTTACGAATAATCTGCATATTAAATGTTGCGTATTCATGAATTACTTCTGTTGTACAATTAGAATCTAATTTTTATGCTAAGAAATTATTTACTATTAAAATATATAAGGCTTAAAACAAAAATCTAGGTTTATTTTATGAATTGTGTACCGTCAAGTCCCGTATTTCTCATTAACTTTGGAACACCAACAAATATAAACACAAAAAAAAGTTATCAAAAAGTGACTATGTACAATATATTTAAATTTCAGCAGACCTAGAAATGTACCAAAATTATCGGACCTACCTCAAAAGTTATGTGAGATGTGGAAAAAGTCAACTTCAAAGCTGTTGAGCAGCAGAGATTTGGATATAGGCATGCAATGAAACGAATATTTACAATATGCAATGTTTTGTACCAGAACCACACTTTTAAAATAAGAAAGACGATACTTTCCCCAACAACAAAACGCTCACACGATTCATGGCCAAAGCACAAAGCAATCTGACAAAGCGAAACTTTGACGTAGTGTAACAAATACTTGTGCAATAACCTGCTTCCTAATATGCTATGAAATGTCTAAAGTATGTATCACTCCAGTGTCCAGGTAAGTACTATGATTGAAAGAGTATAGAGACTGTGAATGCTTGTTTCGTTTGTCATTCAACGGTGATATGGGTCGTCTTGTTTGATACTAAATTATTTCTACAATACAACTTTATAATTTTTTCATATATCCCATCTAGTTTTAAAAATATAAACGCTAAATTTCAAATTTTCTCGCAAAAGGATGTGCAAATTTTTGTGTCTTGTAGCTTGTAACTAGTTTTCTATAATGTGACACTAATTTTATGACTCTAACTGTCAGCCTTTCAAATTCAAGTCAGTTTTTAGACATATACTTTTTATTAAAATACACATTGGCGAAAGATATAGTTTTATTAATGAAATTTCATTTCCCCTAGATTTTTATATGTTATTTTTAAATAATGTCAGAGAAATGGGGCATTGATTTTTTATTTCGTAGATATATTTGAAATGTTTTGATAGATGGTTCTATTGATACATACACTTGTTTTATTAAATCTGTAAAAAGATTGCTATTATTATTGTGTAAAGTTTGTTCATATTTACTTTAACAATGAAAACTTATTTTACATACTTTTTCATTTACTTATTCAGGAAAAAATTAAACTAATTTTAAAACGAAAAAGATTGCATTATAAAATTGATTTATACAATTCTTTAAATGGAATTATCTTGTAAATATTATGAATATGTTCATTAACGTCTTATATTAACTAGCCTAATATATAAAAAATATGTAGTAAATTATTTATAAACACACTCTTCATAAATATACGAAATTAACAAAAATGTACAATTAACGTAATCCTCAACATTCAGAGAAAATCATTACAAAAACAACCATTAATTTACTAGGTTTAGTGAAAATTAGCTTTACTAACTTATTACAGTTTTCCAAAATAATAACTAACAATATATCAAAAAAGTCAAAGATAAGGCTTATGTCTGGTCTAAGACCTATATTTATCTGAATTTCTTTTTAAAAATTTCTATCAGAGTTCGCTAAGCTAAAACTTTCGTGTGACAATTTTTTCAACAAATTAATCCCTAGGCTCTACAAAGAAAAATCTTCATTGGTAAAAAGTAGAAAAATCAATCCCCAAATCCCTGTGAATTGTTTTTATTTGAGAAATAGTTGCTTTAGTTTCATAATATAAAATATAATAGATATCTGCGAAAACATATTGCCAGATGGGAAAATTGTAAGACATTTTCTTTTTCAGATATATATATATATATATATATATATATATATATATATATATATATATATATATATATATATATATATATATATATATATGTATATATATATATATATATATATATATATAATATATATATATATATATATATATATATATATATATATATATATATATATATATATATATATATATATATATATATATATATATATATATATATATATATATATATATATATATATATATATATATATATATATATATATATATATATATATATATATATATATATATATATTATATTAATATTTGTATATTATTCTTAATGGTACATATGATATATTGGTGTCGAAAATGTTCTAATCAAAATAATTACATATATTTTAACATTAAAATACTTATACATAAAAATTAATTTTGATGTCTGAAATGTCTTTAATAACCAACAAAAATAATTGTTTTACATTTGCTTTCACTTTAAGAATCTATTTAAAGAATCATTAGATCTAAATTCTATTAGATAGAAAAAAAAACTTAAAATTGTAAGACAAAGGTTTATGACAATGAAATTCTCTTAAATTTTTTAATTAAAATGGAAATTAAACGAACATCTTATTGCTTAAATTAGTAATAACGATTTACATGAATCAATAGCACTTTTTATCTGACCAGAATTGAAGATAAATGTTTCTTTCTTGTTAAAAGTAGGTTTTCTAGTTTTTATTAAAACAAACGTAATCATATCTTTCTAAACTGGAAATGCTCCAAAAATAGCCATTAATTAAAATTTTCTTAAAGTAAATTTTCTTGAAACCAAATATATAAAAAGAATACTAAACAACAGTATATTATTCTGCAAAATTAGTGTATAGAAACTTTAAACAGATAAAAAAGTTTAACTTATATATTTCAAAATAAGGAGTATATTGAAATTAACGTTAAATGCATTTTTACATTTTAATTTTGAAGCAAATGTTTATAGATGTGTCTAGATTCATATAATTTTACCCAAAGTTCTCTCAGCAAATATCTTTGTTTTATCATTAGTTAGAAACTAAAAGCGTTGATTTATATACAAATCATTAGCTCAATAAAAATTAAAAAAAAAAAAAACACATAAGTTATCAACTGTGCGTGCGTGTCGGTGTGTTGGCGAAAACGAAATTTTAAATGTGAAACTTGATTTGTGATAAGTTTATGAGATTCCTTTAGTTTAAAAAATTTACATGCATCATTTTCTTCTACTATTTTTCTAAGACTAACAGAGAGCAAACTTCCTGATAAGAATTATTACTTTATCAAATTGTAATTAGGTAGTGCTAAGATCTTTCAGAGTAGAGCTTTCTGAAGGATAAGCATCGGAAATGACAACTACCTTGAATCATAAGAAATGAATGTATGAAAACAAGCTTTGGTACGAACGGAATTGACAATTTTATTCGAATATTGACTTATGTTTATTTCATAAATGTTTATTTTATCAATTTTTTATTTTTTGATTATATTCCATAGTGATCTTCACCAAAAAAATTATTAAAATATTTTGATCATTTATAAGAGCAGCGTGTAATATTTAAATTTCTTCTAACCACATATATCTCACCAAAAATCAATATGAAAACTCTAGATTAAATTTATTTTCCTTGATAACGCGCGAGTTAAGCTTTCGTCTCAAATAAGAAAAATAGCTGAACACTAGTCTCGGTTGTTCAAAGAATTAAGAATCATTTTTCAAGCTACAAACCTTTTTTTTACTTTTGAAAAAAGGCCGTGCCAATCTTATACTTGGAATGCTGTGTAATAAAATCATGCTTTGAAAAGATGCCGGTAATTTTATATTGGTCTGAACAATAAATCTGAGGTATGAGCTTTTTTAAAGATATCTATGGAATAATTTAATAGAAATATACAGTGTAAAATCATGCATTAATATTTTGCTCAGGGCGACAGTGAAAGTAATATCTTATGAAGACTTAAGAGGGATATCAAAATTCTATTCATTGTTTTTAATTTTGGAGAAATATAATCTTACCAAAAATTTCAATAATAGATCTTCGATGCTGCATTGAATAGTATCATCAAACGGAAATATTTTCTGAAAATTTGAATGATTTAACTATCAGAAACTCATTTATGTAGAATTGCTAAATTCCGTTTCTCTTGTTAAACCTCACAATGTTTTTAAAAATCTACTACGATTTTCCTTTCAAATTATAGTGTCAAAGATGTATTTGAATCAGTTGATGTTATAATGAGTATAGCAATATCAATGTTATCTTTATTTTATCATTTCAATTATTAAAAATAATGTCTTTATAATGCTGCTGTAAATAAATTAAATACATAAATTGCAGCTAATATTTTGATAATACTTTTGTTTTTGAATTATATTGAAACTCTTCGTGTAAAATTTTATTTTGGTGCTTTATCATCAGAGACTCCTTATTAAAATTATTATGTCGAAAAGTTTGAGCAAATGAGTTTATTGATTTTAAGCAATTACTAATGGCTTATGAATAACAATTTTAGTAAAATCTAAATATATTATACAAAAAATTTTTTACAGTGTAATAAGAATTAAAAAATGATTTTAGTATTCATAAAGCTGTAATTTGATCTTAGAGAAAAATAAAATAATTTATAAATATGTTATAAGCTGACGATGAAGCTATCATTGGATGACACTGTGATGTGCTGAGAAAGTATGCTTAACCTAATTATCAAACATGATAACATTTTTAATATCTTTATGTTTCCTTACAAAGTAGAGAAATCCTAATAAATTATCTATGTTATAAACATTAATAAAGAATATTCAGCTGCATCGAACAACACTCTAAATTGTTTGAAACAATCTACAGAAGAAATAAAATATTTATTGCTGTTAGTAACTCATACTTCTTTCCAATCAAAACCAAAAACTTCAAAGTTTGTACACATTGGCTAATAACGAAAAATAATATTATCCAGGAATTAAATATCCTTCTTTTCCGATGTAAGATACGTGATCCAAACCTTATATTCGATATCAAAGGAAAAGAAAGAATCCATAACCAGTCAAAAAGAGCCAAACCATTTATTTTTTTATCTTCTATTTTCATCTCTTTGCTTTTGTATGATTCGCGTATTGCCGGTGGAAGTATTCTTTGGTTTGTCGATCTTGTTTTTTCCTTATCTTCAAAAAATCTGTTCCTGGAAAAATCGGCAAGAGATAAAGAGGAAAGAGAGGTTAGAGAACACAGGAAAAGAAACTGGATTTACGAGAAAAAAGGTTTGAACTTTTCTCGGGGATTTAAACGAGAGTTTCCGACTTCTCAGTCCTTCCTCTTGAAATGTAGTCTCCAGGACTAGCTTAGGGAATATATATCCCTTACAAACTTTTGGCCTTCCTCTCAAAAATAAAGCCTTTCCTACATACACTTATAGATAGTATATGTGCACTTGCATTTCCTTCTCGAAGAGATAGGGGGCCAATGCTTCGTATATAGAAATACCTAATATCTAGAGTTATAAACTTCAAAATATCAATAAAATAGAGAGAAATAAGTATAATGCATGCCGTAAAATAGTTCAATTTTTTACGGAAACTTGACTTAGAGTTTGGAATTTTTTGTCAACTGGCCAATCAAATATTCTGGTTAATAAATGTGGGAAACAAAATCTAAAGTATTAAAATGAAATTCTTTTATTATTGTATTCTCAAGCTCAAAAGTGTTTCTTTAGTAGTTTTATTTTATTTCAATACATCGGACATAAATCTAAGAACCAATTTTCTTATAAAATCATCTTATATTCATGTTTACATTTATAAAATTCACACACAATGATTAGATTTTACTATTTTTTTTTCCAGTGCATATGCTTATTTCGCATATTCTTTTTTTTCGTGCACATTTAAAGCTTTTAAAATTCTTATTTCCCAGGATTCTGATTAAAATATTCCTGTACTACCATAGGTAATTGAATATATTAATTCAATAAAATAAATTTTATTTTTTACAAATGTTTAAAAATACATAATTTAATGAAGCTTTGAAAACATTTAAAATGTATCAATACATTATTAAAAGAGGATATGGTTCAAAGAGATTACAGAGACAGATATCCTTTCCTATTAATTTTAAATTACTAGAGATTATTTTCTCTTGGAAATTTAAGGGTTTTATTTTAATTCTATTTTATTTTATAGGGCTACCATTTATATCTATCTCTCATTATCAAATAGGCTTGTAAGAATTAAATTTCATTAGCTTGAATTAATATCTGTTTTCTTTAATTGCGCGATCGTTTGATTTTTATCCCTAATTGCCTTTGCTGTGTATGTGGGAGTTGACTTTCTTATGCGTTTCCATATTTTATCGTTAACAATCATATTATTTTCTATAAGAAATGAAAATAAAATATAGTTTGATCAAAATAATTAATATCACAAATACATTTACTAAATACAGTATCTACGCCAATAAAATTAGAAACTGTTTGGCTAATCAAAGAGGTACTTGAATATCAAATCAATTTATTCAAATCTCCTCTTCTTGTGATGTGTAAAAGTAGAAAATGTCAGATTTCATTTCCATAAGCATAGAAACTGTTAGAAGGTTTTAACAATGTGACCTAGAAAATCAACTCAGCACTGGAAAGTGAAAAATATTAAGAAATATTTAAAAAAAAAGAGTTATGTGAAATTATGTTCTTTTGTTTATTTTGGGTGGAAACTGTGCTATCTAATTTCCATTAAATAGTTTAGATTAAATTACTGAATATAATAAATTTAAAAAGAATTTTTATTTTATCTTTTATTTTTTTATATGTTTTATTACAAAAAATAAATTTTTACTTGAATAAAACATATATCACCAACTTTATAACATTAAAGCTTTGATCTAATAGTTTATAGAAGTTATGTTTCTCATAAAATACGTCTATATAAATTGTACCCTTTTTTGTACTAAAATTATTATATATTGTATATTGAGCAATATTTAAATATTATTTATAAAAACATTTAATAATATAGAATTTAAATCTTGATATTGTCTTGATATTCAACAACTGAAATCAAAATTTCTTCTTAATTCTAAAGCTTATATATTACCGAAAGTTTTATATGGGTCAAATAGAGTTTCTTACGTTACTTCTGTAATTAAAAGCGAGATGTAGGAAAGTAAGAGAAATAAAAGATTAGAGTAAAATTATCAGTTTAATAATGAATTTGTAATGAATTTTATTGCTTATATTTAATTTGACAGAAATATTTATAAATGTAAAAATAATTTCTAAAATTACAGTATAAGAAAATCATATATAAAAGATTTTTTACATTCATTTTAGAGAATATCATAAAAGAGAGAAAATGTCTAAAGTCATTATTACCATCGAAACATTCCAGGTAATATCGAATTACATTTAATTAACCCTAATAATTACTGCTGTCTCATATTTTCAAGCAAATTTTAATTGATACATAGCTAATTTTTTGTGTATTACTTAAGTAATTAACTTAATTAATATCAAAAGCTCTAACCGTTATGAGTTATATGCGTAGGTTATATGCAATTCTATTTTTTTATTACGTATTCCAATTCTATATTTTAATCTTAAACCCTTCAGTGCTTTATTATTAATTAAATTTTAAATAATAAAACACAGAATTTTAAAAACATTCTTATAATTAATAAGTTAAAGCCAAAATTAATTCTTATATAACAACATATGCAAAAATACTTTAGTTTTTACGCTGTTTGCCTCAAATTTTAAATAAAAATTGAAATAGTTATTAAATGGAACCCCCCGTAATATATAATAGTTTATACTATTATCTTTATGATGACTAATATATTTGATACCATTAAACAAACTTCTAATGCTGACACAAACTTTTGCTCCTAATCTTTTTAAAAGGTTCGAGGTAATAATGGAAATGAATATGATTTTTAGGCTACAATATTTTTTAAGATATCTATTGAATTTATAAAGATAAAGTTACTTCATATTTTGTAAAATAGAAAATATTTCATCTAAGAGTATATAGTCTCGTTTTCAAGGTAAATGTACAATTCTATTAAAAAAAAATTAACAGAGACGGAAAGAAATATTTGCGAAATTATAAATCGTAGAAAAACGGAAGCGGTAATAGTTACAGCATTATATAAAGTTATAAAAAATATATCTAAATTACGTTATCACGATTATCTTAAAATTCAATGCAATTTTGTTATAGGTACGATTAAAAATTACAATGCTGTTGTCTCCAGTGAAGTGATTATCTCTTAATGCTTTCCAACCATATAAAAGCACGAATAATACTTCGATTGATTCAATTTCTTATTTACGGTAATTAGAAAAAAAAAAAAGATTTTTCTGAGTGCGAATGCCCTCTAAATCAATTCTAATAGATTATATCAATTTATTTGAACATGCACCAATAGTGGAGTTTTTATATGTGCATGGTATTAAATTTGATAAATATCCAACACAAGATAAAAAAATAAAAAAATTTGAAGAAAATTGTTTGTGATACCTACTTTTGATATTCGAGCATAATTCATGGGGAAAAATACGAATGTGCCGATAGTAACAGTTTTCTTGGTAAGATAGCTCTAACAATTAAAAATCTGACCAAATATTTTTACTTAGACCATATACTAATTTAATGCTGCATTATTATAAATTTGTTGCATAAAATTTACAGAGGATCACATCTTGGTTAATTTTTTAATTTGTCTAGTAACGCAGATGCAAAATAAATTCATTAATTAGTATATATTTAAAAATGTTGATCATTAGATGAGGAAGCTTTACAGTAATTGTTTCAATGATAAAACATTAATATCAAATTATTGCATTCATGATTGGATTAATTTAACAAATAAATTTGTGAAGAAATAGTATATTACATTACAGAGCAAAGGCTATTGATATAAAGATCTATTTTTTATGTTCTCTATTTTTATTACTAAACCATATTTTAATTTTAATCAATGAGAGTAAATGAGATGAAAAAGCTTATAATGGAGGAAATGTTGATGAAAGATTCTTACTCACACAATTATACTTGCTCTTTAGGTTAATGTTTAGCCCACGAAATATCACAAGTTGACAATTAACAAATTCTGATGCTTTGATAGCAATTTGATTCAGGGTGAAAAATTTAGTGTTATATAAAAATGATAGAAAGGAAGACAGACATATCGGTGGACACAGACACAAATATGAGTTTTCTATAAAAAAAAAACATTTTGATGTTGAAATTATATTATAATTTGCATTCAATTTATAATAGAAATTCAAAGGGCAAATATTTAAATAAATTTAATTGTTTCACTTTATCGAGCTAAGTGGTTAAAAAGTTTTACTATTTATAGCGCTTATTTAGGCTTTAACTTTATTATGAGTATTAAATAAAGACATTTTTTCTTTCGACAAAACTTTTAATCATTTTTTAAAATTCACTTATACAAGTAGTAAATCCTGTCATCTTGTTTTTTCCTATCTTCTAAAAATTATTCAATTAAAATGTTAATTATTGAATTAATTCTTAGCATAAATGATGTTCTCAATAAAGTTTCAAGTTTTTGCTAGAAATTTATGATCTAGATAAATTCTGTTAATTTTCATAGTCATATTTTCATCATTAAATTCTAGTTTTCTTTCATTCTTTAAGTACAAAAAACTTAACCAGATATAGGACACTTTTTGTATTAATATATTTTTTGACAGCTATTTCCAAGGAAATGATTTCAGAAAAAAAATCAAAAGAAAAATTTAACGTGTTCAAAATAATCTTTATAAATTTTAAACACATTTTTCTTCCATACGAAGGGAAATAGTCATTTAAAAGTTTTGGTTGCTTTAAGTAATTAACTCTGAAGTTTGTTCCTTATTGCACATAAAGTTCATTTATGCATTTTAAAATTTCGGGTTATATATTACATTCAATTAAACTAGGTTTCTCTTTTTTTATTAGTAATAGATTTTTTAGCTTGATTCTTATTAAGTTTTTTTTCGTTTTTTGAGAACTAAAAACAGTCTCGGGTCACCTTTAACATATATTAATTATAATGTTTTATTTTTTGTTTCAAATTATTTTTAAAATGAAATGTTAATTTGCTAATCTTAAAAATTTTAGATTTTGGACAATAATTAGAGCATAATTTGAAACTTATAACATAATTACTAAACACAATAAGCTTCTCAAAAATGCAATTACATTTTATTAATCTTATCAAAGTTTATATCTCTTTGTCAAGAACATCACTGGTTTTTAGACAATTACCATTAAGTTAAAGAAACTCTAAAAATGTTCCATTTAAATTGTTATCCTATAAGTAAACATGAGAGAAATAATTCTTTTTTACTAAATATTCTGAATATGATGAATCACTTTTGTTTTTTTTAATAATTTTTCTTTAGTATAAATCTTCATTTTGAAATTTCTGAATTTCATCATTTTTTCTATTAAAATCAAAATTCTAATCTAAATAATAACATACTAACAAAAAGATTTGCGTTTGAGAGAGACAAAAGGTATTCTCAAGTGAAAACTTCTTATAACACAAATTTGAGATACAAAGAAAACTTTTCATCATGCTTTTAAGAAATCCTACTAACTGTGATGCAAAGGTCTGCATGAATTTTCTGATTTGTGTACTTATTTCCCTTTTTGTTCACTAAATTATTCATCAAACATGTATGTATGTTTTATTAAAAGGATTTTGAGAAAAAAGAAACATTCTGATAATATTAGTCTAACAGTGTAGAAAAATTAAATTAAATTTTATCCAAAAAGTCTACAAAATTATGAGATTTTTACACATTTGGTTAGTAAACATTCTTATATAATTACCGTCACAACTCCCTAAGCATAACTTTTGAAAAAATCCTCAAAGATTTAAATACATCATAATAAGGAGTTAAATCTAATTCCTGATGTATTTTTGAAATGAAACTAAAATGATACATAATATGCATTCTGAAAGTAAAAATCTACTCCCAATTTATATAGAGCAAATTCAATTTTATGTAAAAAAATTATGTACACTTTCAAAATGTGCTTAGAATTATTTTATCATTATAAATTTGTCATCTTGATTAGACATGAGTAAAGTATTCCTTTAATAAATATACATATTTCTTAATAATGATAAAAATTATTTACTTAAGAATTTTATCAATGATTTTTTGCAAAGCATTATATGTAGGATTTAAATATAAAGATAAATAATGAAAGCAAAATGAAAATGAATAGAATTCATACGAAAAATGTTTTCAACAAAACTTACTTTGTTTGTATATTTTCTTTAAATATAAATACAGTTACTTTTATTGAAACAACTTCCTTACTTTTGTAAAAACCCACTTGAAATTTTGCTTGAAGACTAGGTCTGATGATCTTTTAACTCTACCAATTTTAATTATGAATCCAGAAAACTTCACAAAAGATTGCACTAAATCTTAATAAGAATCTGCTTGAAAATTCAAAAGTTCTTTTCAATATAATTCTATCTGTTGAATTTCAAAAGAAGCATTGTGCAAATTATCATGTTTTATCATTTATCTTTCTTGATTCTATTCATGAAACTTTAAAATGTTTGTGAAACTATTCCTGTAACCCTTAAGAATATCTTATTATATGTAAGATATGAAAACCCATGGGAGAGAAGCCTATTTTAAAAAATTCTGAAGAAAATACTGCTTCAAATACTAAAACAATACAGAGATATTTTTTAACCAACGTTTTCTAACCTACCACTGTAAGTGGTCCTGCATTTTCACGAGTGTCTCAGCTTGTAACAAAATTGTACTTAACTTTAAAGATTTATATGTAATGTTTGTAAAAATAACATAAGTTTTTTTTTTCCTGAATAACCAACCAAATACCAAAATAGAATTTTTCAAGTGCTATTTCCGGATAAAAATAAGAAAACCGTATTTTATATACGTAAGCTGCAACTAAAATAACTTAAATAAAAGTAATGCTTTCAATTTCGTAAAGAATTTTCCTGAGCAAACATGCTTTTGTATCAGTGTCACAAAGTATTAAATAGACCCATTTGGTTGTTTGTTCGTAGATTTAAAATAAATGTATTCATGCTAAATAAGTGCTAATTATCATTGGGTAAATAAATCTTTAAAAAGATAGTTAGAAAAATGGAGTGAAGATTAGAAGCTGTGAATATTAGAAGGAAAACATAAAGAGAAATATTTTCACGTCTTTTTACTATCAAGAAACTAAATGTAATGAAAAAAATTAATTTGGCGATTACCATATTAAGATTTTTATAGTGGTATACATTATAAATTATTTTGCAATTTTTAGAGATGAGAAGGTTAATTTTAACTAATAACAAAAATTTATTTTCTATTTATTCTTGTACATTAAAAGAATTTGCGTATAATCATAGCTCAAATAAAACTGCTTATATAATGTTATTAATTTGCAAAGTTTGCCTATTTCTTTTCTGCCATTTTTTTCTTTGTATATAAACAAAAGATATCTCATTTTGGAGCTCGTAAATAACAGAATATACCAATTTATTCCACGAAGGCATTCTAAGATTCCAAGCACGTCAGTTTTTGTTCAGTTTCTCTGTAAGTCTTCCATTCCGTTTTTCGAGTCCATTGACGGTTGAAGCGAAAACAAGGGCACTTCAAGAGCCCAGAAAATCTGGGGAAAGCTTTTATCTTCGGGATCAAAGAAATCATACAAGTTGTTACATAGAGGCATCGTTTAAGCCTGCTCGAATAATCTCTTTCACGTGACTTCCCTCGGTTTCTGAGGAAAGACAAAAAGCCGTAAGAATCGATCAATTCTAGCTAAGCTGTCGAAAATCGGATAATCGTTGAGCGTAAAAATGTTCGGATGTTCAACGAAAAACGAAATAGTGATCCGGGTTATCATATCAATGGTATTTTTTCTAATGATTATTGAGGGTTTAAGAAGAAAATCCGAAGGATAAGACTCATTCATTTGAAAAAAAGCAATTCATGAATTCAAGATAAGATTCAGGGACGTGGTGAAGTCTAAGATTTTATTGATTTGTATTTAATCTACTGAAACAGTTTAATAACGTTTTAATATATTTAGATCTTCACTCGATTTATGTTGTATTTTGCTGCTTGATTTTTTATTATTTTCGCATTTAAAAGTATATATGTATGTATGTATATATATATATATATATATATATATATATATATATATATATATATATATATATATATATATATATATATATATATATATATATATATATATATATATATATATATATATATATATATATATATATATATATATATATATATATATATATATATACATATATATATATATATATATATATATATATATATATATATATATATATATATATATATATATATATATATATATATATATGATATTTACTTAATAAATGTGTCTATAAATTTGAATTTAAATCTTATTTTCACATTGAATTACTGATATTTAGACATGGATCATTAGTATTTACAGCAATCTCACCATTTACATTTTTATTAATATGAAACTTTACTTTTAAACTTTCAATAAAGTTTCATAAAATATTTCTACAAGATTAAAATGAAAATTATGACAGTTGTTTCAATAACTATTACGTCAGAAGCTAAATATTATTGTACAAAACAGGAACGAATAAAATATTTTCTTATTCATTTAATTCAATTATACGCTAGCACGAGTGATTAAAATAGATGATAATTGTAAAATATTTTCCTAGGTATTATTATTCCAAGGACACATACAGTATACGCTAATAATAATCAACTAACCAGAAAAGATCTGTCTCATTTAGGTAAGGCAAATGCCTCTATGTGCGCGCATTAATCAGCATAGAGATATTTTCAGACAGGTGATATAAAAGACTTGCTCATGAGGAATGTTAAACATTTTGGTTTAGTTTATGAATCTGAAAAGATGCTTTGTAATGGACGTAAACACGATCGTTATTATAGTATGTTTTTTATATGATTACAAATTGTGCACAGACTCTGCTGAAGCAAGCCAAAAAATATGCATCATATACAGAGACGAGGAAGTAACTAAACATACCACACAAAAGTAGCATCGCTAACTCCATTCCGGGAAAGTGTCGCTCGAAGATGCACCACAATCGGGTCCACACTAACAATCTTAAATGGCAATCATTTGAAAAGCTCTATTGTATAGGAAACTTCTCAAACGTGTCAGAACTTTCTATTAAATTTCCTATATATGATTAAGCAATCCTTGCTGTGAATGTGTAACTATATGTAGGGAAAAATGTATAACCTAAGCAAATGTCTTCCTCGTAAACTTACAGCATGAAATAAATTTCAAAGGTTATCTATCTTCCATCACTTCTTTCCCATCAAAAAACAAACAGTTTCTGAATTATCTGCTGATATGTCATGAAAAATGGATCTAATACATCAACCATAAGTTTTTACATTATTGGTTGTGACATACAAACTAGATTCTCAAAATTACGAAGGTTCCCCTCAATTCCCAGAAGTGTGTATGTCCACAACAAGTTTCTTCTACGTAAGCAGACCATTAATGCTTCCTTCTGCATGCAACAGCTGGAACCTGAATTTTTACTTCAGAAACAATCACAGTTGGTGAAATGGAAAATGTTTGGCTAAACCAGGACAATGCCTAACCAAAATCGCAAATGTGACTCTGAATGTGTTTACTGCTTTGAAATCAGAACTTCTTTTTCACCCTCCTTATTCTCAAGACATTTTCCCAAGCAATTATCGCTTGTTCCGTGTGTTAAGTAATCGCATGAGAACGAAATAGTTCCGGGATGCTGAAGAGATTGAAAATAAAAGTGGCCCATTTGCTTGAAGACCGGGCGCAAGCCATGGTATACATGAGCTTGCATTAAGCAGGGCAAAGGTTGTTGTATATAATGACGCTCTTACGTCGATGAATAATATCCATTTTGGCGTACCAATATACTTCGTCTAGATTTTTCATGTCACACACAGACTAAACTTTCTTTCCACCTGATAAGAAATTAAATACTAGGCACCAAGTGTTTAATTTCTTGGATAATATTATAAGATAGCTGTACAGGTTTACGGTCAAGTTCCAAACCGTGAACATTTCTTTTTAGGGTGAAGATGAATTTTTAGTAATGTGTTTTTTTATCAATATAATTAGTAAAACAAATTTAATAGATAAATTATTAAGAAAATATTATTTCTAAGACTATTTTGGTATTTTAATTTTAAATATATGCAATGCAATTTTCCCATTTTAAATTTTATGAAGATAATTTTAATAACACAAAAATGATTTGTAAATATTTCACTTTATATTCATTTTAATTTCAGTTTAATACAAGAGTTAAAGTATAGTTTTTAAAAAAACAGATCATGTGCTACAATGCTTAAATATCATCTTTCACATGCTTATATGTAAAATAAAATGCATACCTACATTCAGACACGCACATATATTCCTGTTTAGAATGATGCATTTTGCTTTAAACACAGCAATTTATATATTATTAGCTTCATTTTAAGTTAACCTCAATGTATTGAGCTTTTGAATAAAGAAAGAAAAAATCTTTAATAATCGTAATTTATCAATAAGAAATTTCCTTCATAAAAGTTTATATCTGCACTTTATAAAGGAATATACAATAATTAGACGGAAATCTAAAAATTTATATTTAAACTTCAATGAATTAAAATGGTTTGAAAGATTTAGCAAATATTACATTATTTAACATAAAATATATGCACGTACACAATAAACAGGCATAAATAACAGAAATGTTTAAATAAAACTCATATAGAAATCAACATATTTAATTTTTCATACAGCTTTAATTGATTTTACTTGATTGTTTACAGGCTTTATTATGCAAATTAGCATTTAATTAAATATGAGACTATGATTTCGAAATTTATTGACTCACGACAGTAAAATATGAATTAGTAAATGCATTGATTTTATACTGATTTAAAAATGTACATTTAAGGTCTAACGCAAAATTATAAATATTTGTAGTGTAGCACTTATATGGTTTAATAGGAACAAAGAAATAAGTTTCTTAAACAGCTCAAAATAATTTATTACAATTTAAGGTACAATTTGAGCACAACACAGATACATATACTACAAATAAAACAAAATTACTTCTAAGCATATAAAGTTGAAGGGAATAGGGTAAACATGAGAGTCATATGGATACACGTCTCATTCCTCCGGTTGCTGGAGAGGGACTCGCCTCCCCCTTGACGACGTTTAATTTTCAATGAATAAATAATGGAAAGAAATACTTTATATACACGACAGAAATTTATAATGAACATAATACATTAAAGATATTCAAACTTAAGGACTTTTAATGTTTTCATTTAAAAAGGAAAACATTCTGTAAATCAATCTAACAGTGTTATATTCCTAAAGAAGTAGAACTGCATTAAAGAGAAATAATATCTTCGTAAAAACTAAAATTTAAAAAATTTTCAAAATTTTAACCAGAATTTCCATTTTATTCGACGGATGAATAGAACGCTTTGACATATGATGTCTACCAAAACCTACTTGCATTTCAGCGATGCTCATGAATTCGATTTCATTTGCACTGTCACCTCCTGTTTAAAAGGATAACAGCGTTTTGAACATAGTTTTTTTAGATGCGTTGGAAATTCTTCGAAATTCGCGGTTCGTTGGTTGTTGCTCCTCGAATGATTATGATTTGGTAGCGGCCTGCAGGAGGGGAAGCGGTGGCAGGGCATTACAGCAACTTCATTGCCACTTTAGAGCACACGCAAAAAATCAAATAAAGGAAGAAGCAGCACAGAAAGAAGAAAAGAGCAAAGGGAAAATTGAACTTTGTCGATCTGTGGGCGAAGGAAGAAACTTCTCCCATTCCTTGCGAAGCTCTCACGAAGCTTTTTTCTTTCTTCTTTGTCTTTTTCTTCTTCCCTTTAAAACTCATCAAGGGAACGTTTCTTTTCTTTTCGATAATATGATTTCCCTATTTCTACACTTTGCTCAGGAAGAAACTTTTTCTGCTACTACCTTTCAGAAGCACCTACCACCCCTTGCCAACTGCCCTCAATACATGACGCCTGCTCCTTCCTACACCCAAACGCCTTCCCATTTTACTTTTAGTTTCTTTATTCCAGGAAAAATCCTTTAAGTATATTTTAGAGAGTTTCTCTTTTCGACCCTTTCTTTCTCTCCCCTCTAGCCCAGTTAATCGTCCGGATTTTGTCAGTTTTCTAAACTTAGTTTTAATTAATAACTGAGAAGAAAAGTTGAAGTGAAAAAAAGGAAAATCGGCGATTAATGAAGAAAGGGGAATCGGAGAGAGAAGGGAGATTTATTTCTTTCGATTCTCATTTTCTGAGAAAAGAAGGCTACATATATCCCTATTGAAGGTAGGAGATATGAGTTATTAGATATTGGAAGGAAAATAGTTTAATAGAATTGCTTAAATGCGCATTAATTCGTCCGGGGAAAAAGGGAATTTAATAGTGTAAAATGAGAAGAGAAAAAATATCATATCTCTTTTATAGATTTAGCAGTTACTTTTGTAGAGTTAATTATTTGTTTTTTATTTATCAAATAAAAATGATTATGTTTCTTTGCTTAAATATTTCTTAATGTTTTGTATAGAATTGATGATTTATTATTTGAATACCAAGTTATTTTAATAAAAATAATAAATTAATCCTACACTCAGTTTTTATTAAAAATAATTGTTTTGTTTTGCTACAATTACACTGAAATATATTATTGTTTTGTGGAATGATACCTTTTTCCTACTATTATTGAATTACGGAACTATTTCTTTTTTATTTCAACTCATAACAATTTTGTATTATTAGTTTTTTAATTACTTTTTCCTCTGTAATTATTCAGATATATATAATTATTGAGTATCAGCCATTAATTATTTAACTCTCTCAACCTTTTAATATTATTGTCTTTAAAAATGATAAATCCTTGATAAAGTTATTTCATAAAATATAATTTTTTTAAAACTAAGTGATTCATTCTTGTTACATTTGCTTTTTATACATATTATAGCAAAATATAAAGAGTATATAATTCATGATGAAAAGTGTACTTATTTTAAAATCAAATATTTATTAAAAATTTTTTTCATTTTATCCTAAGTAATAAGCTTCCATTTTTTTATGCAATAATTATGTTTTGTGTAAATAGAGTATATAAATTCTGATAATACTAATTTAATAGTAGTTATCTGTTAGATATCTTTACCGAGTATCTTAAAATTATTTATCTAGTAATAAAAATATTTTAAATAATATTTATAAATATATAATATAAAAGATTATTCTGAAATTCATGTAAGTAAAGAATTTTATTTCCACAAATGTTATATGTAAAATAATTCTAATGTATAAGTAAAATAATTCTATTAGAAAAGATCTAAGTATCATTTCTCCCTGTTCTACATTTAACTATTTCTTGCAATAAAAATTTATAACTGTAGTTTTATAGAAACAAATAGGTTTATTACAGTTTAGAATATTTAAGTCTTAAATGTAAAATATGTATTTGAAATAATATATTAAAAACATTTTATCAGTAGTAAATTTCATTTATTATGAAGAAATGAGGTATTTACACAAATATCAAAGTTTAATAAAATGAATCTTTCTCAAAATATTTAGATTTAATCACAATTTTTTTACATGAAGCTTAAAACCTATGTATTTTTCAAATAACTTAACTATTTTTTACATATTTTACTAAACGAAAAATATTTTTTTTAATTTAAGAAAAGACAACTGGAATATTTTTTAATAACTAATATTACATTTTATTCTTTGTAGGATTTCTTTAGTTTATTTTCATAAAGTAAATATTTTATATTCAGACAAACATGAAAGAAATATTCATGCGGAAAATATGCCAGAGAAAAAATTTAAAAAGCCCTAAAATTCCAAAAAATAGTTAAACTCAGTTTATTTCTAAAATTTTTGTTCACAGTGATCTTCAAACAAATAATAAAACTCAGATCTGTTAAAAATTTGTTGTGTTCCTCTAATATTTCCAAACATTTTTTGCAAATTCAAAAATGAATTTAAAAATTTTGTTTTTTTTCCTTGGATGTAAAGTTGAGTATTTATGCATTTCTATAACAAAGTCTTAAGCTATATTTTAATGAGATGTTGACAGAAATGCAAATATAACAACGTTTATTTCGTTTCATAGAAAATTATTTATATTGAAATATTGATTTTCTAATTTATTTTTCAATAGATTAATTACTTCTAGCGTTGCGTATGCTTTCTTTTAAGTATTAATAATATTAAAAAATGAATTATTTCAATTAAAAAATACTTTTTATATATAAAAATGTTTTTAGTTTTAAAGCACTAATTTTAAAAATTTCTATTGCAAATATAATTTGTTTGAAATTCGATTGTACTAAAACTCACTCTAGAATACTTTATGGAAAACTTATAAATTTCGCTAGCAAAATGATACATTACTTTTGTTATACTAAAGAAAATAAAAGAAAATTGTTGAATAATTTTATTTCATGTTTGGCTTTCACTTATTAAAACATTGAAAATATTTTTATTTTTGTAAGTTGTTGACGAATAATAATGTATGCATAAAAATAATGTATAAATATATGCATGCAAATATATCTGGATGAATTTTTTTATTTTTTAACAGAAAAGTCAATTTAATATTCATCTAACAGAAAAGTTATTTTGTTTTTAAAATGCACTGCTTTCTTTATCTGTATAAAAACATTCTATAAAAACAGTCATGTGAAAATAATTGTTTATTTCAAAAGCATTTTATTTTGATAATAAGGGATCATATGTAGTGTTTTATTTTAAGTGTAAGCAAAAGTATTTGAAAATACAGAAGGAAAAATAATATTTTTCATCATTTCTATTTTTTAAAGACTATTACTTGAGAAGAAGCTCAATTTTCAAAAAATAAAATCATGATTAAAATGAACGTACACACAGAAATTAATAACCTATATACATTTATAAAACTTTAATTATAAATTATTAATTCAAAAAATACAATATTTTCTTCATTTCAATTTAAAGGTCAAAATATTTAATTAAGATCTCTATTTATTGGTACAAATCTAAAAATAAAAAGCCTTATTAAAAAATTTGAATTAGCTTTATTTTTTGAAGAAAATAATTATTCAATTAAAACATCTTTCCTCAGAAAACAAATGTTGTTATTTGTAAAATTGAAATCTTCTCGTTAATTTTTTGAAATTATTTTCCCATTTAACTAAAAAAATTTAAATCTTTATCAGACAATGCTAATTATGTAAATTAATCAAGAACATGTTTTATTTTTAGGTATCTTATTCGAACACATTGTAAAGTTTTACATTGTTAAAAAGTCTACAGTTATGCGTTTTGTAAAGAGATTTTCATTAATTCCACTTCATGTTCTCCGACAGAAGAATTAGATTATCATTATTTTTACCTCTATATTATTTTTTATTTCTTGCTGTCTATTAATGGCAATGATAAAGAAATTTGGAAGAAAAAGGAAATTAAATTTATGAAATATAAATCATGAATTAAGAGATTAAGTTGTTTCACGTCTGCTGCTCTCAATAGAATGTTAACATTTCATTAGTGCAATGCAAAAAATATCTTGATACTTAGAAAAATAAAATTCCCATTTATCTTTTTAACTAAGTAACTTTTGAATTAATTTTGCACTTAAAATGTGTATCATATGTAAATGTTATTCTAATAAAAATGTTTAGCAATGATTACATATTTTACGATTTCACGTAGAACATTTTGATGTGTCAGTTACTTTCCAAATGATAAAGGTAAAATAACTTATTAGGGATTTTTCCTTTTTTATTTTTTGACATTAAATGACTTTTATAATCAAAAGTATTTTCATTTTTATTATCGCATAATCAATATTGTCACGATTTCTTCGTAGCGATGAAAATGTGAATCAGAAATTAAAGAGATTATTTTTTTTCTAAACATATACCTTATTGATGGTTTTCTTATGTCTTAACGACATCAATTCATTCAGCCTGAAGCTTTTAAGCAGGCTGAAAACCCATGCAGAGTTTCTAGATTATCGAATAAAAAAACAGAAACTTTCTGAGCGGATGACACGGCCTCTGGTTCATTTTCCAATCCCTCCCTGCCGAGCTGGCAGCCGAATGGTTAGCGCTCTTGCCTTCGGTTCAACAGTTCGTGGGTTCGAATCCCACCTTGGGCATGGATGTTTGTAGTGGTTCGGAATCTACTTTAAGCCGTAAGTCCCGGTCTAATTAGCCCTCGTGTGCAAAAAATGACCGTTGAGCGACAAACAAACAAACCAATCCCTCCCTGAGGCCACTGCTCGATGGCAGTTCTAGGAACATGGCTATAGAAATGCTGGCCCTATCGATTTCAAACTTAAAGAAAGTTATTTTGTAATTTGTCTGCCAAAAACGTCATCAAACTGTCTAAGCTCTCATAGAATTATTTTTCAGCTCTAAAAACTACTATTTAAACTAAAAGTACGTTATTTACACCATACTTTATTAAGTTAAATGATAATAAAGCAATCAAACAAATAATTATATAGAAATTGCTGATATTCATACATGTATTTACACTATTTACATTTTTCGCAAGAATATTTTATACGTGATGTGAATATTAAAATGATTACAGAATTCAGTGCTAAAAATCCTAAACAGAAGCTTTGGAGAAACATTCCTATAATGGTTAGTTTTTAGGAAAATTAAAATTCATTCTTATGTTTCGTAAAAATCCTAGAGTAAATTTATAACTGCATAATCTGGGCACTGTTAAAGTTGTTGGGTCTTGAAATTTATTGAATTGACTTTTTCTGTTGTTGATTGTCATCATTTCTTGTTATTTATTATGTATCTAATGTTCATTGTCATCATTTTCTATTATTTATTATGTACTTAGTTTTAATATATTGTAAAATTTTTAAGTATATGATTTTTCGAAATCTGAATAAGTTTGAAAACATAACAATCTGACAATCAAAAATCAATTAGTAATTTGACTCGTACTCGGAAACTGAGAGTTATTTATATTATGAAAACTGAATTAAAATTCAGTTTCGGTTTTCATAATATAAAATTGCATCGAATTCCCAGCCGATCAAAGACTCTCTTTGTTTACTGAAATTCATTTACGCTGCAGATAGAGTAATGGGATTAAGTGAACTATTTTGACGAAATAGTCTTTGAATTGCCTTCTTATATTCATCTTGGTGTATTTAACTATTATTTGCTTTTTGATTCATAATTATAATAAATCTTGAAGAAATCAAATAGATCAGTGGAAAAATTCTCGAGTGTTGAAAAAAAGACCGATAGGAAACATCACATTAAAATACTCATAACACACACAAAAAAAGTATGGAGGTATGAATTGTAATGTGTATCAAAGCTAACAGTAAATCTTTAATTTTATTAAACATTTTTTGTATTTTTCTAAACATATAAGAATAGAAATAATATAAAATATGCAAAAAATTGAGCACAATTATTTAAATACTATTAAAGAATACTATTATGAATTTAATTATAATATTCAAGAATACTATTAAGAATTTTATAAAAAATGACCTAATTTTGAATTCATGCGTAATTTACAAATTTTAAAACAGCACATATTTATTACATAAAATCCGATATATTTTATAATAAAATTAAACATATTTATAAAAAGTTTTCCATTATAAATACAATAAAGATTTTGTATTTAACATTATTATAAACAATAAAAACTTTTTTTCCTAATTTTTTATTCCATGATTAAATATATAAGTTTATTTTTTCCACAAATAGAATTGAATTTATCTTGTTTAAAAAAGGAATTGAAGTGAATATCATATTTTTTAGAACAATACATACGGGTAGTAGAATACATTCTATGTTTACCTTTATAACGTTATTCTGGGAAAATCGAAAACTTTTTATTTGCTCTATTCTTTTTCTTAGACTCAAGATATTATTAAATTTGTGTACATAAAATATCTTACAATAAACATGTTTCTATCATAGAAAATAAATCTAATAAACTAAATAAATCTATCATAGAAAATGCTCAGAAGATTTGTCATACATTACAAATATAATTAATTTCGGATGCATATTAAGCTTTTAGTATCTTTATTTGTAAGAAATTTTAAAATTTTATTTCAAAGTAGTTCATTATATTCTAGGTGCACATAAGCAATGTAAATATTGTTGATGTGGCTGTATTTCGTAATTTACAGTGTAAAAACCATTTTACCAATCACATCAGCCTGAAAAATAATTACAATTTTTTTATTTAAAAAGCTTTTAATATATCCTAAAAATGAAATAGCATACAGTTATATTTAAAAATTTTGTACCCATTTAACGTTATCAGATTGATTAGATTATGTAGCACAAGTATTTTAATTAGAAAAATAAATTGAAAATTATTTATAATTCATTAATAAGTGATAAAAAGTAGAAAGTACGCGAAAGGGATCAAAAATAATGTCACACATTTGGTTGTTTATATGAAAAATAAAAAGTATTAATCAGAAAACACGGAAATTAGTCATATTTCAGCGTTCTCACTAACCCCACAAATTAACTTAAAATAACAATTTGAAGACTGCCTACTTAAGTTCATCTGCAATTTAAGAACTTATATGAGAAATTAATTCCCCTTGTTTTATTAATTTTTTTAATATTAAATCAAACATATTTTTTGCATAGTTGATTAAAATTACTAAAGTTTAATCGAATAGAATTCAGAGTGTTAAATTAGCTTTTAGAAATTACAAAGTTATATTTTATTTTAAAGCCAACATGTGTTTTATTGTTTTTTAATTATTATATTACTTAAAACTATTAGATAGTAGAGTACTTTTTGGTAGCAGAGTATTTTTCTTATACCTTTTCATAAAAAAGTGTCAGTACATGTCAATTCAGAATTAAAAAGAAATATTTAAAATAGAAATAAAGACAATAATGAAGAATACACTATTAAATAATAATCATTGATTAGCTTATAAAATAGATGTAAATTTTGTGTAAAATAAAAATTTTCTATGCCTAGAATTATCCTCTTCTAAAAATAACTTGGTATGTATAAGTATAATCAATTTCCCTGGTACTATTTTTTTTTATTTTCAAACATTTAGGTTTCCAAAATTTGATTTCAAGTAATATTTACAAAACTAAATTAATTTATTTAGAAAAATATTTTTATTCTTAAATGAATGTGAATGGCTAGTTTTTTTCAAACTTAAAACTTAAATTTCCTGTCTGTCTGATTTGGTTTAATCTGCTAATCAATTTTGTAAAAGAAAATTTTTTAGCAGTATCTTACGACTGAGAAATATATTTTAGAAAATATTTCCCACAAATTAATAATTTAATTTATAATCCAATAATATTATATTTTTAATGCTTATCCAATTTATGCTAGGTTAAATCAGCTTAAGTGTAGAATTCAAAACTCATTTGAGTGTTTTTCCTCTGAGGAAAAGGTATGCACAGCTGAATTTTTTAATTATAAAGTTCATAAAGTCAGTTTTCCCAACATTCTTTTAAAAATATGTAGCTTATAAGAGAAGTATTCAGTTGTAGTTTTTAAGAATGGTTTATTAATTTCCTGTTTTTGAATTATAAACTTAATTTAATTAGATGTATATAAACTAATTATAATTAATTAAATGCAATAACGTAATAATTAGACTGTAAACAATCAAATCAAGCAAATCTATTTTTTTAATATTTCGCTTATCTTTCAAGCCAACAATACTCATAATTTGCCAAATCAAAAAGAAAACTCTAGTTTTGAAGACTGAAATACATATTTTTAACTCTGCAATCCTAACTAATAAAAATTCAAACTTCTTATGCAAAATTCTTAGGGATAAAAGTTTTATTGTTGTCTACAAGAACTGTTAATTAAATTATAATCTGATAATTTTTGATGATTTTTTACGATCTCACATTAAGAGTAATATTAAAATTGTCATTTTGTTTTATTTAGTTTATTTCAACTACCTTGATTATTCTATTAATTAAATGGAAAAATTACAGCATAAGATAATAATACGTTCAGAATATTTTTCAGCTCTTAAAAATAAATTTTTTCTTATATCAGAAAATTGTACAGCTATACCAATATTTGTTTTTGTATTTAATTAACAAATTTGAAAAAAAAATTACATAGTATTCTTGAAAACTGTATTTACATAAATTTTCACTTTGCAATATAAAATCTTAAATTTTACTTCAAACTGTTTTGCATTAAAAAGGTTGCAAATCTTTTTGCTCCTTATTTATAGCTGAATATGTTCGGAATTGATTTGCTGAATATAATGTTTGATATAAAAATTTTGTGAAATCAAAATTGATACTCTTAGTAATCAATCTTTTAAAATTTATCAACAAATACGGTTCTTCAAATTTTTTTTATGTTTACATTAGTTATCCATAGCAATTTTATATACACTGATCACTACATTTTATTGCACAAAAAGTTTTGATAATTTCAATGAATAAATTCCTTTCTCTAAAGTACGATTTTTTAATAACTTTTTTATTTAATTACATGAAATAACCGTTTCCTATAAAGATCTTGAAACTCTTTACATCAACATTAGTTTATAAAACTATATCATGAAAATAAAATAAAAATGAATAAAGAAAAATATTGTAAATGATTTATATCTTTTATAAAATTTTGAATTATAAATTTTTTTACGAAACTCCAGAAATTAATTTATTTTTAATGGAGATTATGATATCAACTTGAGAGCTATATTTTAAAATATGTCCATCATGCTATCAACCATTAAAATTTAAATTAGTAGCATTGTAAGAATTTAAACTACATATTTTTGGAAGCAACTCTGAAGCTGAAATATCCAGTCCCATGAAGTAGTGTGCATTGAATTTTATTTCGGTATCACTTCAAGCACTAATGTTATGCAAGCAGAGAGTCGCGTTATTTTGTCACATTAAATTATTCAAACTTTGCTGTATCAAGGGAAATATAATATTAACTGCTAACTTTTTTGACAAATGATGTCAAAGATTTAACCACATTCTTTATGGTATAGTTTGATATTCACATATTAAATATGTTTACTTAAAATCATATGCAAATAAACGTAAACAATTTATTATAGTACTTTATTAGTATATTGAAAACATCCTATGGTCAAAAATTATTTGGATACCCCTATTTAAAAGGAATCCTGCTTGACAAAAAAGTTATAAGCTGAATTATAAGGAAATTATAAGAATTTCCAACGTAATTTTCTTCTTCTAACAAAAATTGCAATTAGGTAAAATCATCAAATCAGGCTCACAATTATAAGAACAAACACCTTCTTAAATAAAAATATTTAATGAGAAAAGTAGCAAATATAACAAATATAAAATCATAATAACATGCACAGACAACATCTTTCCGTTACATTCATTCACCTGTTAAACTGTTTACAAAACAAATCTCTCGCGTTTTCTGTGGTTTTGGTTTCAGTTAAAATCAAAATTAAATGTTCGCCTTTGTATTTTTCGACACTGTTTGACATTGACATTGATTAAGATTATCAAATAGACTTGGTTGTATCAGAAAAGCAAATCAACAAACAACGCAATTCTTGAAATAACGAATAAAAATTTAAACGGATTTGAGCAATGGATGATCGAGGGTGTAAGAAAAAGTTGTAACAAAATCTTTAAAATAACTGTTTTGTGATTTTCTCGTTCAACAATGACTCAGGTGCTAAGGAAATCCAACAATGCCTCAGATTCCTTTCTTAAAAATTTCTTAAAGGGACCTGGACTATTCTGCATGATATTTAGTTGATCGTCAACGTGAAGTTTGATAGAAGAGTCCCACACACAAACTTCCAGGACAGAAGTACAGGACAGTACAAATTTTAGTTGATTGTTGGGGCATCGTAATATTGCCAGCTCATAACCAGATGTGCTGTGCAAAGAAAACACTTTAGCTATAGGAAGCTATCAAGAACACATTTGGTGGAAAAATAAGAAAAAGTGCCTGTTATGGGTACATGAAAGATTAAAACGATCACCTAAGGTATGTAAAAAGTGACTTTCTGATGATGTTTAAAATTTCTAATGTTGTCAAAATTGTATTAAATGAAGACATAAGGAAATCGGATGTAATTCCCTTTGGCTATGTAGGTCCATACCCGATTTCTATTACCAGATCACTTGACCATTCCAGGGACAGGTAAAGATCACTCCAGGGAATTAGAATCCAGTACAGAAAATGTATAATCAAAGTAGATATATATTTGTTTGTAGTCCCTTTCTACAAAGGGCTCAGGAAAGTATAACTTATGACTATTTTTAATTAATATTTTAATCATATTTAAACAAAGGCACATAATAATTTATTTACGCATTTAATTTTAGTTATGTGGTTCAGGGTAATTGAACATTTTAAAATGCACTCAATATTTGTCTGTTCTTTTATGAAAATACCTGCATAATTTTGAGAAAAGTTATTCTCCATTATTTTGTGTTTATATGTGAAACTTTAATATAGGAATATGTGTTAAAAAAACTAAATTTATTTCTCAAAAAGTTAAATATATTTACTTTAAGTACTATATCATGAAATATTTTGTAGTTTCACATACTTTATATATATTATGGTATATTTTATTCCGACATGAATCTTGCACTGCGACCGGAATTGAAAAATTTGTCGAATTGTTTGCCTTCTCAAACTTTATTTAAATATGCTAATTGAAAAAGCTTGTTCTATAAATACTTATCTTAGTACTACACAAAAAGCAAAGTAATAGTGGTAATAATAAAAAATTGAAAGCAAAAATACTATTTTTGGTTGAAGTCAAAGATAGTCTAAGAGCTCTTCGATGTTGATAGAAAACTAGAAGTGAATTGAATACCATGAGTTTTGGCTTTTAAAGAATGTAAACAAATAATATTAAATAAATGAGTATGCAATAAAAATAATAAATATAAATATAAGAATAATTTAATCATTATATATATATATATATATATATATATATATATATATATATATATATATATATATATATATATATATATATATATATATATATATATATATATACACTACTGGCCATTAAAATTGCTACACCAGGAAAGCGGCACACACCACAAGCGTGAAATTTGCATGACAGGTAGAACTTGCTGTGATATGCAAATGATTAGATTTTCAGCGCATACATACAAAGCAGGCGACAGTAGCGACATCTACAAAGTGTATAAAACCAGAGATTTGACAACAGTTTTCTCATATTCAATTTCCGTTTCAACGTTGTTTTCTGCAAAGAAAGTTGTTGTAATGCCTCGTGTAAGAAGAAGAAATGCCTATCAGCACGTGTCTGACTTTGATCGAGGAAGGATTATAGCCTACCGGGATTGCGGTTTATCGTACCGCAATATTGGTGCTCGCGTCAGTCGAGACCAAATGACTGTTAGCAGAATATGGAATCAATGGGTTCAGGACAATCATACGGAACGTCATGCAGGATCTCAGTGACCCTCCATCCCTAACAGCAGAGAAGACAGACATCTTATCCGCATGGTCACAAGGGATCGCACAGCCACGTCACGAACCCTGAGTCGAGAAATGGAGTCATTTGCAAGGCAACAAGTTTCTGCTCGAACAGTTCGACGACGTTTGCAGCAGCATGGATTGTCTGCATGGCGACCATGGCTTCGGCTACCATTGACGCTGCGTCACAGACAGGAGCGCCTTCAATGGTGTGATCAGCGACGAACCTGGACGCGGGAATGGCATCACGTCATCTTTACAGATGAATCTCGGTTCTGTATACAGGACCATGATGGCCGCATCCGTATTTGGAGGCATCGTGGAGAACGTGCATTGCCAGCTTGCATCGGACATCGCCATACTGGCCCATCTGCTAGAGTGATGGTATGGGGTGCCATTGGATACACGTCTCGATCACCTATTGTTCGCATTACCGGCCCTTTGAACAACAACCGTTACATTTCCGATGTGTTAAGGCCCGTGGCTCTGCCCTATTTTCGAGGCCTCCCTAATGCTTTGTTTCAACAGGATAATGCACAACCGCATGTTGCCCGTACTGTTCTGAACTTCCTTGATACAGAACAGGTTCGACTGTTACCCTGGCCAGCACGTTCTTCTGATCTGTTACCAATTGAGAACGTGTGGTCAATGGTTGCCGAGCGATTGGCACGCCATCACTCACCATCCACTGCTGTCGATGAACTGTGGCATAGTGTTGAAGTTGCATGGATTGAGATCCTCGTATATGCAATACAATCTCTGTTTGACTCCATGCCTAGGCGGATAAATGCTGTTATTGCAGCCAGAAGTGGCTGCTCTGGGTACTGATTTGTCAAGATCTATACATCCTAATTTCCTGTAAATCTAATCACTTGTTCTTTCCACTATAATATATGTGTCCAATAAATATCGTTCTGTTATTTGCATTCTTCTTGGTGTAGCAATTTTAATGGCCAGTAGTGTATATATATGCTGATTGAAATAAGAAATTATTATTTTATTATTAAAGTTTTAGTTTAATTTTACTTACAAAGAAATTCCATGCTATTATTATTTTTAATTTAGCCATTGTTGTGTGTGTTCTAAAATATTATTATTATCAATTATAAATACTATTCTATTTTCAATAATTCTATAATGTTACTCAATACTGGAATTTTCATCGCATAACGTTACAACTTTAAAAATCTTAAGGTCTTCCACATAGTATCATGTTTCACTTTGAAAGGAAGGAATTTATATATTGTAATGCATGTAACTTTGTAAAATATTCATCGAAGAAGAAAGAGAAGGTGCATTTATGAATATTGGTGACATGGATAGGCATTGTGTTTTCTCACCTTTGTCTTAGTTCAATTTCAAGTGAAGTAACAATGTTGATGACTATTTTACTACTTCCAGAGGAGTCTAAGACTATTTCAAGACTTAAACTTAGGATTTGCAATCAACTGTAGACTATAAGTCCATCACGAGTTGAATTTTAATAAAAAGTATTTGAATTTTACTCATTTTATATTAAAAGTATCATGGCGAACTCATTAATACCTAACCTCCTAACTTTTTTAAGATATAAAAATCAAACAGTGAAAGTGTGCACAAAAATATATTATAAAGCACAGAAAAACAAATATATATTAGTTTAAAATGTACTAAATAATAAATCAAACTTAACAACTTATTGGGTGAAGCAAGCAAAATAACATTCCTGATAGTAATGATTTTATGTATTTTTTATTTATTGAAAGAAAAAAAATACAGATGATACATATTAGGTTAGCTTGAAAACAACATTTGTAGGAGACAATCTATTAAACATGATAAAACAATTACGAATCAAGAAATAAATGAAAATTAAAGCTTAGAAGATTGCTGATTGCTGGCAAACTCAATTGTGTGTTGTGGAGAAAAAAATAGCTGATCACGCACTAAGCAATAAACGAAACAATAAGACAGAAGGAAACAGAATCAAAAGAGAAACTTAGACGTAACTGAAATAAAAAAAAACATGTCTCCAGAGTGCGTATTGCTATCTGATACGTGGCAGATCATTGGTAGACGCAATAAAGAGAATCAGGATATCCTCAACAGAACTGGCTTCCGTCTCATTTCGTTCATGCAACCAATAAGTAGTGGAAATATCATCTTGAAGAAAAAAACGCAAAGCTTTCACAGCGAAATAAAAAAGGATGTTTATTTTATATACTTGGAAATGGATATTTATTAAGTTTTGTTAAAGCTATAGGGAAAAAAACATTCCATTATTAGTTTACAGAATGAGCTGCCGGTATTTAACCCAGTAAGTAAATAATTAAGCCAAATTAGTTTGTATTTTTTCTTTTGCTTTTACATTCTCTACTTTAATACTGAAATTCTCTTTGTTGGAAATTTTTGCACCAAGTAAAAGTAAATGATATATATATATATATATATATATATATATATATATAGTATTCTTCCTTGACATAAACTTCTTTTGATGAGGTAATACAATATTTATATATGAGACCAAGTATTTTACACACTTTCATTACATTGAGTTTCATTATTAATTTAAATTAATAGAACTCACACACTAGTTTCATAGTAATCCATAACTATATTTTGCTAAATTTGATTGTAAAATGTTTGATATTTGGCACGTGTTACATTCGTTAATTTGAAACGTAAAATTGGCAGTGTATTCTTTCGCCTGTTGTTGCATTCCATACTGCAGGTTGTGTGAATGTTATTAATTATTTGTACTTAATAATATGACTTAAAATTCAATTTTACAATAAGATATGATGAAAACTATTAAAAATTTAATCACTCTGATTAAAGTGCACAAACAGCAATTTTTAATCAAAATTTGCTTAAATTATCTTTTTTTTAAAAAACTAAGCTATATGATATCTCAAAATAAATTTATATATATATATATATATATATATATACATATACATACACTGTACGTATATGCATATATACATATATATATATATATATATATATATATATATATATATATATATATAAAGGTTATTCTTCATTTAATACCTGTGTAATTAATATCTTTTAATACAATGTGTTAATTCTTCATTTAACACATGGTACCACCTAGAACACAGTTTCAGTACTAGAAATGCATTTTTTATGCAATTTTTGTCTCCTAAATTTTTATAAAAGTCAAAGTTAAAATTATTTTTCAGACCTTTATTTAGTTTTACGGACATTAGAAAAAATGCTTTTTTCGGAGAAATTTTATAATATTAGTAAATAAACAAATTTATTGAAATCAATCTCTTATGTATTTTACTTTTTTAGAACTGCAGTTATTTCACAATTGACTGTAAAATCATAAAAGTTACTGTACCTAGTGGGATAAGGAATTATGCTCTTGTGTCTAAAGGGTAGCGGGTTCAATGCTTAGTTTACCTGAAGACTATTGTATTGAGAAGGTATATGCACTTTTAAATTTCCGTAAGGTCCAATGTATATTTATTAGTGTGGCCGGAATGGACATGATCACTTGACTATAGATAAAAAATATAAGAGATTAGCTGTGTTTAGTGGCTTCAGTTGATGTGCATAAGTAATCGGAAACGCATCCTAATAAACTGACTTTGGCTTAACGTAAAAGAATTTATATTAAATAAGAATTCGAAATTTATAAGTTCTTTTTTAAAATTTGTTTCAAATCTATCAATCTAACATGCGACTTATGACAGTTCATTAGTAATATAATAATGTAATGAGAACAAGGCTTCTGTTATAAATATTTAAGCGCAATTCAAAGTATAGTAGAGTTAGAAACTTCTCTCGAGAAAAATATTTTCCAGTGTGTAAAAATAACTTACTTTGATTATTATAAATTTCATGGAAGTAAATTTGTAAGCACTTAAGACCACTACTTAAATCGTAAGTCTTAGCAATACTAATTCTTACAAAGTAAGTAGCAAGGTTATATATAACAACATTATAAGAGTGTAAACTAAAGTATGTTATAATTAAATACTAAAACTAGATATAAAATAATCACAAATTTTATTTATAAAGCTAAAGTAATAATAGGAATTTACAGCCATTTACATAACCTTTGCAAATTTGTTAAGCAACCACAACATTAAAATTAATTTAATATAAATTTAGTAGTTCATTAAACATGTTTTGAGAAATTCTATATTATGCAACAAAGCCAAACATTTGATGTGTATTCAAAAAAGTATACAAAATGTATGCCTCATACACGACGAAAATGTAAGGAAATAGCTGTTAGATGAAATGATATCTTTATTTTTGAATTTGACACAAATACACTGAAATTAATTTGTATTAATAGTATTAGGCTGGTGGTCTTTGTAGAGGATAGAATCAAACCCACTTTTTTCTGCTCATCAGACATATTTTTACGCATCAAAAGCAAAATACAATGATTTATTTTAATAGGAATAGAGGTCACTGGTAAGTTCAAATATTACAAATAACTTTTTAATACCATGTATTAAATGTCTACATTTTTATTCTAATTAAGTAATTAATAAAAATATGTTCTCGTAAACTAACTCAACACTTCAGCAATGTATCGAGCATAATGAGACAGTAATATAATCCTGAATATGTGGCTTTAACCAATGCAGTCATTAGTTCAGCTTAAAAAAATACGAGGTCAACACCAGATACTAGAATAATACACTTTTCTTAGGTACTCGACTAAGATGGTCTAGTATTTTATTATAAAATTAAATTCCTTATTTTCAGTTTACTTATTGTTAAGATAACATAACTATTTTTATCAGCAATTCACACTAGGTAATTTGTAATTAAGTTCAAATATGATGAAATTTTATATTATTGTTTTTCAAATAAAAGTTAAGAATGGAAAAAAATTCAATAATCATAACTTATAGTTACAAATACCATCACAGTTTACTGTTTTTTAAGCTTAGAAAGAATAAAAGTAAATAAAACATATACTATAAACAGTCTCTATGCTTTGTTTATAGGAAGAAAAGTCTTCGACTATGCTGGGATTTAAAAGGTGTGTACAACTTCTTGTATGGTTTAAGTATTAAGTTTTAAAATAAAAACAGGTTATGTCAAAGCATATTATTTTAATCTTACCAAAAATAATATCGAAAATAATTATATAATAATATTCACCAAATATCCATAGAGAAATAGATAGATAGTATAGGTTTATAACAGTAAACATTTATAAACTTGTTACTCCTTTAAGTTACTTTTCCATTGATTTCCTTATTACCCTCTCACATATTCTTAATTTGTAAGGAATGTCGATAAAGTTAAGCCGAAGAATTTCTAAAATAGAATTCTGATTATCATTTGAGATTTTTTATCCGTTTTTAATACACTCAGAAAAAAAAGTTTTACTTGTTTCAAATGCTACTTATAAAATATTTATTTCATGTAATATTTCTTTTCCCATTCAAAAATGATATTAAGTTTTATCAATTTGAATTTAGAGAATTTTAAGAAAAACTAACACACACACACACACACACACACACACACACACACACACACACACACACACATGCACACACATGTGCACACACATGCACATGCACACATATACACACACACACACATGCATATATATATATGTGTGTGTGTGTGTGTGTGTGTGTGTGTGTGTGTGTGTGTGTGTATATAAAATTTTACATATTTTCCTTTTACATTTAATTTTTTTGCATGAATTCATGAAAACACAACTCCATCAACTACTGATAAAATTTGATATTATTTTGAAACTTAAATTATCACCCCCAATTTCGTCTCCATGTTGCTTATGATATGTGCTTCATATTAAATGTAAAATTCTGAAATCCTGCTTCCCATAATTTCTCTCGAATAAATTAAATCATTTTCTTATGTTTTTTTTTACTCGATAAGTATTTGTACTTTTTTTACAAATTAATAACTTTTGTATATTTATTTCATGTCAATACGTTAGTTAAAATTTGTTAAGTTATATATTAGTTATATAGGCAATATATATATATATATATACATATATATATATATATATATATATATATATATATATATATATATATATATATATATATATATATATATATATATATATATATATATATATATATATATATACATATATATATATATATTTATCTTTCCTATTGTTTGTGGTTTCGTTACCTTAAGAATCTATTGGTAATATAGATTATATTTGCTAATTTCGTCAACCTATCAATATAACGTGCAGAAAATTATTAAGTCCTTTGCTGACATAGTAATGTATATTTAATGTCAATGACTCTTCCAAATAATCATTATTTTTTGACTAAATTACTAGTCATTTTTGATTAATTATCATTAAATAATCAAATGTTCTAACTGATTGAGTGTAGAAAATTAACTTATGAATATAATTGTTTCCATTCTGTTAACTATAATTTGATATCATTAATTATTGCAGTTATCTTAAATGGTGTTAGTTAACTGAATACAACAAAAAGTGATTAAATTTTTATTTCAACTTTTGAGTATGTGCCTACACTTAAACATTGAAATTGAATTAATATTTCTTTTCTGATTTAATCTTTATTTCTGGGGTCTATAAAAAGAAAAACATTTAGAACGTAAGACGTTTATTATAAAATGCTCATCAATATTTTTATTTAAAATTAGAATTTCTTTAAATTTATAATAAATTTTTATTTTAGATTTCATATACACTTTCATACTTGTAAAACAAGTATTTGTGTATTTTTATATCTGTAACACATGTCATTTTATTAGTAACGTAGTGAAGAAATTAATTTGCAAGGAACTTCAGGTAAATAATTTTATTTTTATAAGATTATTAATTTTACAAATTTGAAGGCATAATTTACCTATATATATATAAGTATTGTACTTATTTTTGTATGTATTTGGGATTTTTTATATCTATAATTATAATAAAAATAAATCAATTTTTATAATAATTAAAAATATTATTATATAGGGAATATATTTATATTTAAGAAATAACTATATTAGGAACAATCTGCTAGTTATAATCAATGGCTAGTTATCTGCTAGTTATAATCAATAATCTAGTTATAATCAATGGCATTTAACATTACTTTATTACGACACTTTATAACAAATAAAATTCTGATACGCTTGGCAACTACAAATTTTATAATAGACTCTTCCCCAATTATTTCTATTGTAAGAAAATCTTTCTTTACAGAGAAGCAATTGCTGTGCTTGTATTAATTCTATACTCAAATAATTCAACCAATCCAAAAATCGCACACTCTTCGAAAACTCAAAATCGTACTCAACAGAAAATTCTAAACGCTACAAGTTAAAACGGAAACAAAATAAGAGACCTACAGGAATGGAAGAAAGCATATTTCATTTAGACTTCTCAAGAATTTTGACACTTTTAAACGCAATTCGTTTTAAAGCTTGACTAAATTTTCAAGTTATGGCTTGAGGAGTTGACACATCAGCACAATGCTTTCTATTTTGTCATTTATAAATCCGTCAAAGGGTACAAAGGGTATTTTTAAATCAAGGAACCGGAAGACTTCTCATCACTTCAGTCGAAGAACACAACTTCAATCTAAACGGGAAAGAGGCTAGCTGACATTTTTTAAGAAGAAAGGTGATTTTTCTCAGTTCTTAAATTCCTCTTCTCAACCCTTTGGGTAGAAGTTTCTGGAAGCTTTTTTGTTGTAAAGAGTCATTCAGTGGAAGCGTTTTCAATAAATCACGTTCTTTGTGATCCATTCGTCTAAGTATTCTAACAAATACCTGTGCATTATTTGTGAAAAGTATAGAAAAAGTTCAAATATTTCAGAACAGGCACGCCCCAAAAATTTATTAACTCATTGTTAGTATAGTTTATTTTCTCGAATTTATAACCTTCTGTTTAACTTCATAAATTTCTTATTTTGTCACGAAAAGGTTGTTAAATATGATTAAAAAATTTCTTAAACTTTTTACTGTAAAGAGTTATTTCGGGGAAGCACTTCTATTACCTAAAAAACACTTCTATCGAGGAATATTGCGTTAGCTATTCCTACAAATATCCGTAAATTATTTGAGAGATATCTTGAGATTTCTCTATTCATTCGTCTTATTTCAAGACAGGCAAAAGTCAAAAATTTATTGAATCTTTGTTAGTACTTAAGTTTATAATTTATAAACTTACAAATTAAAGACCTTCCTTATAATTAAAAAAATTTCTTTATATTGTAATAAAAAGGGTTGTTAAATAAATGATAAAAACTTCTGGATATTCTTCTATAACAAAGATTGAAGAATTGATTTTAATAAGCTTCATTCTTTCTGTGTGTGAGTCATCTATTCATCTGAACATTCTTTTGACAAATATCTCTAAATTATTTGAAAGAAGTCTAGATAAAACTCAAAGGACTCGAGACAGACATCGTAAATTTTATTAAATAATATTTAGTATATTTATCATTTCCCAATTTTATAAATTTCTTGATAACTTCAGAATTTTTTATATTGTCACAAACAAGCTTGTTAAATAAATGAGATTAAAAGACGCAAAATATAACTATAAAGATCTGGTAATAGTATGTAAAAAACTGGCAATAATACTTAGTCTTATAGAATGATAAAAGTTGTAACATCTAATGGACCGATAAAATATTTTATGGTTTAAGATTTTTTCTACAATAAACAAAACTTTAGAAGATTTTCAATTAACTAGCTCAGTATAACAAATATAATTCAAAATAATAAAATAGTATCAGTTATTCAGTATAATAAAATGTTATTTAAAATATAATATCATATAATTTAAAAATTATAAAAAATCTAGAAGAATAATATTAATTTTTAAGAAAACAATAATTCTTTTAAAAATGTCATTTGTGCTTAAATTGAAGAAAAATAAAAATAATTTCTACAAATAATTCCTTAACTTAATTAAATTTAGTAAGGGTTTGAAAATAATGGCACACACACAATCTTTAGGAAGAAATAACCCTCTTAACTATTTATATAATCAGGAAAAAAATTTCTTATACAGTAAGTTTCAGAATATAATAAAAAGTCCTTCTGACAAATCTCTTCAAAATTCAATTCAAATATAGTAAGTATATAGTTTACAAGGAATATATTTTAAAAGTATATAATTGGATTCATAAAAGATAGAACTAATTTAACTATTTCAGTCTGCATAGCATGTAACGATATAAATTTATTTGCAATCTAACTATAATGCATACAGATTTATAATTTTTTTAAACTATAGAATGGCAAATTTAGATACTGATATTTAAAATAATAGAAAATAACTAATTTTCTAAAGTTAATTTGTCATTTAAAATTTACTAATTTTTGTGCTTTATAAATAATATTTTAAGTTTAAAATTATAAAATGTTATACAGAATATACTTGCATCATTTTTATCTGCAAAATTTATTTAATGAGTAATATTTAATGCATTGATTAGTAGTAGAGACAGTCTAGACTTTTTTCTCTTTTATACGAAAAATGTCTAACGATGATTAATTAAATTATAAGTGGTAGAGTTTTCTAATTTGAAGAGCAGTTTTAAGCGAAAGAAACATTTATTTTCAGAACAGACACTGAGCAGCAGCAGAAGAAAATTTTTCATTAAAATTTATCGTACATTATATATATATCTGTACCTCCTATATCCATATCTATCTATCTCTCTCTCTCTCTCTCTCTCTCTCTCTCTCTCTATATCTCTCTCTCTATATCTATATATATATATATATATATATATATATATATATATATATATATATATATATATACTATATTTACACATCAGTTTGATCAGCAGCATTTATGTAATATTTATTGTATTAAATAGCTGTAGACACAGTTTAGTCCCTGTCTGATATACTAATGATCATTAAACTATAGGCGGTAGGCCATTTGTCCGATCCTAAAGCGCATCATATTAAATATATATGATGAGATAAGTACGTTTTTAAGCAAAAAAGCACTTATTAAAGTCACAAACGTGTAACACAGTAATTTAAATTGTATTAAAGAAAGCAATATAATGCTTATAATTTTTTTCTGATTTAAAGTACTGGGATATAAGTAAGTGCCAAAATTATTTCTCTACCAATAAGAAACTTGGTGATAGATATATAAAGTTTGACTTCTGATTTAAGAAAAATTTAAATTTGTCCCCAAAGCATCGTAATTTATAAATCAGTAATTAAATTTAGACTATATTTATGTAAATTAAATCAGAATATAAGGAACAAAAAAAAAACACACATCTAGAAAAATAATTCCATGGTTTAATGAGACATCATTTTTGTCACTATAAAATATTTTAAATAATCACTTTACACACTGTTATTTATCAGAACTTAAAACGGTTTGTATTTTAGAAGCTATCGAAACAGTATTTTTCTCATTCGATAAAAGTTTATATGTGTCATTAAGATGACAGTACCCGACAAAAAATCTTGTCGATAACATTGAGTGACTGAATTTTGAAATACTGAGCATTACGGTAATGAGTAAACTTCAGTTACAATTTTCATGAAGATAGATTTTTAGCAAGAGCGAGTAAAATTCTACATTCAACAACCAATAGCTTGAATTTTCTCAAATGATTTTGTGACAATTTTATTTTCTCAAAAAGCTTCAAGTATTGCTTTCGCAAGGGATTCCAAGCGCTCCTCCAACAGTTCTAATTTCCTGCCACGTAACATCCTTTTCTCGGGTGTTGTGAAAAATTAAGTCAGCTGCATTTGTTTAGAAGCTCGAAGAGCTCATACAGGCAACACGGAATGAGATAACATTACTTTAAATGAAATAAAGATAATACTTTAAGAAATGCTTAATAATGTTTATTTGTAATCTTTATAAATATTTTGAAACTATTTTTAATATCTTCTCTTCTTAAGTATAAGCATTAAATATTTTACAAAATATATTTTTTCAATAAAATCATTTAATATTCTTCATCAAATGGAAGTCTAGATACGAATTTGTGGACTAAAAATATTGTTATAAAGAGTGAAAAAATATTGTGCCTACAGTACCAAATGATGTATTTCTATGCATATCCATCAATAACAAAAGTAACCAATTTTTACGATATTTAAAATAATAGTAACCCTTTTTAATATTTTCAATTATTTTTATTCCATATATTCTTATATGAAAGTTTTGAATATTGTCCAATAAGATTATTTCTGTTGTTAAAACTGCTTAATGCTTTTCCATTAAGAATAAATTAAAATTTTTAATTTGTACTCGGCAAAAAATCACCACAAAAAACCATTTTCATGACGAATAATACATTTAATTCTACCAGGATGAAGCAAATTAATGACAGAAATATTTGTCAAATGCCAAAGCAGCTAATTATTATTTAACAAAGGTCATAAATAGGGTTGAAATCATTGTACAATAATGGGGAAAATAATAGGAAAATTCCTATAAAGAGAGAAAAAGTATTAGATCGTCAAGATATTTTCCATGAGTCTATCAATTTTTTCCGTCCTTCCGTTTTAAGGGTATCTCGGGAAATGATGAGATAGGTTCGTTGTAATACGCACCAAAATATTTTCTTTAAATTTATTTCACTTCTTACATACATACCCTCTCGTTCGGAGATAGTGAGAGTTACAATTTTCTAAAAGTGGGGTAAGGGGGTAAAACTGTTTAAAATTTGAGTCATTTTGAGAATCTGTTTCTATTTGACTCTCAGAATGAAGACTTTTTTTCCTGGGGGGGTCAAGAAGTGGTTTCGTTTCCAGGACTACGTCACGGCATATCATCACCATAGCAACGTTTATAGTTATATTCGTAAATAAGGAAAAGAAGTAAGACGTCTCCTGGTTAACAGGGAAAGGTTCGCTTTTACGGGGATGATGTCTGTAGGGTAAATTGAGGGTTGTGAGCGGTGGAAGTAAAAAAACATTTCGGGAAGGAAAATTCATTTTAACGATCTGGCGACTGACATATGTTGAGGAAAAACATCAAACTAACAAAAAGAATTCAGAAAAATTATCCTTGCGAGTCTTTTTTGTATGAAAGAAAAGAAGAAATTCAATCAAGTAAATTTTGTCGGTGGTACCTTTTAAACTTATTTGAGGTAGTTAAATGATTAAGATGTTGAATGAAGTATAAAATATGTTTAATATTTGTTTTGAATAAAATTTCATTTTTTAAAACAATGACATTCTAATCACTATAAGAAAATATTGATTTGTTAATCAGTATGAAGATATTTTTAAGATTTCTTGTTATATTTGATGAAAAGAAATAACATTTCTATATATTAAATTTTAAAAAGTCTCCTTTGATAGCAATAATTTTATACCTATCTATTAAGCTCAAAATATTTAGATAAATTTCGTGTAAATTAAATGGCAGTTCGAAACTTTTATATAATGAGTATAGTAAATTAAATTTTTTGTTAATTTATGTAAATGTTCTGCTTAGGAGTTTTAAAATTATGTAAAATAGTAAAAAAATCAAAATATTCACCAAATTTAACTGACGTGTCCAAAAAACTGTTACAGATACAACATGCATATGAAAGAAAACTGCAGACAATTGTTTCAAGTTTATAGATTCAATGAAGACAATAGATATTTGACTTGATTTCTGCTGCCATAATAACAGGTTTTTTTATTAATAAAACTGTGCATATATTCTGGTAATATGCGATAGATTTATGAATGTTCTGCAATTGTTTTATTTTTTCAAAAGCGCAAAAGTCGAATCCCTCACTGAGATTTATTAGATTGGAGCAATTGTGATCGAAACATTCTAACTTTGTAGGCATTTCTAGAGGAGCAAGACAAGTACGGATGGAAAAAAAGCTCAATGTGAGAAGTATAGAAGGGGATTGTAAAAGCTAAAAAGCGAAGAACTGTGGAAAAAGCCAAAGCAAAGCTCAATACACATCTAGAACCCCCAATGTAAATGATTACAGATAGAACACACCTTCATAAGCAGAACATTTATGAAAAACTTGCAATTCCCAAGTTTCTTATCTCAGATGTTACTGTTAGTGGTGTCCCACTCACAAAACCAGGTAGAACCAGGCACAGGAAAAAGAAAGTAATATTTGGAAGAAAGAAATATTGTCTGGCAAATAGTCTTTCATGCTTTCACCTTCAAGTTGGATAATTGCAAGTTTGGAAGACACTTGCACAAGTGTGTGCTCGTTATTTTCTCCTTCTTACAGTTAAGCATATAGGTTGATCTATCATGATATGGAGAAGTGTCGTATTTTCTGTATGATTAATAGTAACCCTGAAAAGAGTGGGTGAACAGTGGGAGACGTACCGAAAAATTTTGCTGATCAGAGGTTCCTCTTACGATGTAAAATTATTGCATCCAGACGATGGAATGTTTCACGAATAATAAGGCACTTTTTCATGCTGTGGGACTTTTCGATCATGGTTGGATGAACATGACGGTGAAGTTAAACATCTAATTTAGCCCTCACAATTACCTGGTCTCAATAGAATTGAACTGTTATGGTCTATTAGATAGTTCAATGCCAAATCGATATCCTCCATCGATATCACTGCTAAAAATTTCACACACAATGTCCCTGTAAAGAATATTATGATATTCCTCTATGCTAATCAGCACTAGTATGAATCAATTCTTATGTGAATCTAAGCTGTATTAAATGTGCCAACTGTAGTCCTACACTATAATTATAAACGATATTTTTATAAACCTAAAGTATTTCCATTATTTTGAAAATCACGTGTATAATTATCCCTCTATGGTATTTCTTTGGACTATCAAACCCTAATGAGTAAATTTTATGACTGTAACGTAAGAAACTTAGGACCTTGTCTAGGCCTTTAGCAATCATTAAAGTAGCACAAAAATGATGCCTAGTCTGACAAGTCATATTTCCAGTTATAATGTCTAAATGATATTTTACGAAAACAGAAAAAACATATATTCATGTACACTACATGCCTACTGGTTTTATTCAAGAGAGTGCAACGAATTTAATAGAATGCCTGTGTAGCTGGCTCGTCACAATTATACTGATTCCGTAGTATGTCGAAAGGATCTTGATTCACAAGCATCCTTTTTAATTGCCTGCAGTCATTCTTATTATATATTAATTCCAATAGACTTATATCATTTCAGCAGGACATTGCAACGCCACATACGTTGAAATCTGCTATTCGATTGCTACCGATGAACAAAAAAAAAAGCTGAACTTTCTTTAGTTCAACATACACTATTGCTCAGGAAAGACAACATATTATTGCATGCACCTGAGAACTTTACAGGTTGCTGGATAACTTTCTGTATCTCTATTAATTCGCATCGCTTTAGTCATTAGAAACTATCCTGAATGATTTGGTGTGATTTACAACTGGATACTACTACACATTACAGGCGTTTTACATCGTTTTGCAGTAGCTCTAGATAATCGGAGAGAACCAACATGATATTTAAAGAATTTATGTGTTTTTCTGGCATGCAGCTTTAGATTTCTCTTAAAATTCAAAAAAATGTTTTTCAACTTTTTTTTACTATCATGACATTATTGCATTTCTTCAGCTTTTAATTGATGATTTCATTCTAACTTAGCATTTTAACTTTATTTTTCTTCGTCACTTTATTTAAAATACCAATTATAATGCTCTTTAAGTAGGTAAAAGCTAATTTGTATGTGCTAGTATAAATAATAAATAAAAGCGACATTATATTGATGATATTTAGTATTACTTATTCTTAAGTTTATTATTACCAATATTTATAAATGATGCCCATAAAATTTAAAATGCTAGAAAAAACGTTTACAATATTACTTTAAATAAATAGCCTGCATATTTTCTTTTTCAAATATTTTATTTCTAAGTAAGATTGGTGTTAGAGCATATGAAAGTTGTTGCAATATTGTGAAAAAAGTAATTCTGGAATTCAGAGAAAAATAACAACATAGATATTTATAAGTAATCTCAGCATTTGATACATAATCTTAAGTTTAAATTTATGAGTTAATTTAAATCCATCTCACTAACAATTAAAAAAAATACGCTTATGTATAAAATTTACTTAGCCAAGGTATTTTGAATAATTAGAAATTAAAATTAGCATTATTCAGATCTTTTTGTTATATAATTTCGTATAATATATATTTATATTAGAGTATCCCAACCCAATGGAAGATATGTTGTCTTTGCTAATGCTGGCTGGACCATGTGAAACATGTCGATGATGAAATGTCCTAAATGTTAAATGTTATCTTGGGGGATGGCTGATCACGTCGGGAAATCTTAGGCTTGGTCCCAGTTACTAAATTATAATGGCCACACTGACTTTCGGGACTAGGATGGCGCACCCACTGCTTACCTACAAGGTAAGGGACTATCACTTCCACCCCTTGTAGTGCTGAAAGGTGAAAATCCTAAAACCAAGAATTATATAACAACACAATTTTGAATTTTTAGAGAATTAATTAATTTTAAAGAATTATTTTTAGAGACAAAAATTTAAAACAATACCATAATAAAAGAGAAAATATTATTTTAATACCATATATCATTATTATTCTTTCTGCTTCCTCAGTTTAGTACTCAAATCGTTAGGAAGATGCATGTCTTTATATTAAAGAAATAGAGATCCTGTTGAAGAGACATGTTTTTCAGAGTAATAAAAATTGAGAGTCCACACAATAAAGGTATTTCCATTTTTTTTGTAAAGTGGGTGTGTTATTGAGGAATTAATTTGTTATCTTTGTTTATGGAGATTAAAATTCGTCTATGACTTATATTTGTATAATTCGTAAGTCTTAGATTTTTGTTCTCGTTGTAAACATCAGAAAAGATTTTTTAATTATGTTATCAGGATATAATTTGTTTTCATGACTGTATATTTATTTTTAACAAATATTTTTATCAATAATTTAGCAAAGTTTTTTTCTTCTTTTTTCAAAATTAGGAATGTTCTTAACGACTATTATGACAGAACAATGCCCTCTAACGGTCAAAAAGGAACTGACTGAAGCTCCTACCCTAGAGATAGCTGCTCCTCGAAGATGACTGCAAGAATTATTTTGTTCTGATATTTTCGTTCTGTATTGTTTTTTCTGTTTATGGTATAGTGTTCTGTTAAATAAAAATATATGTTTAAAAATCTAACCATGGGATTAGTTATAATACCAATGACACAGAGAAAATGTTGCCAAACGTGCGGCCAAATTCGAAGAAACGATAAGTATTCTTTTGATAGGATTTACGTTTTGTTAAATCGTCAGAATGAATGAGTTTATCTAAACTTATTCCGCATTATTTAACCAAACATTTATATATTTATTAATTTTGACTTATCTAAGCTTAAAAATAACAATTTCAAGCAGCAGAAAAATCTATATATTTTTTTATTCATTTGCATGTGTTATAGTAATTCATTTCTATTTTATGATTATTTTTCATCTGCTTTCTATCAATGTGTGCAAAGCTTAATACTATTTTACTGTGTTTAAGTTGCTCTATAATTTATTTTGAATAATAAAGGTGAAAGCTGATTATCTTAAAAATGAAATTCGTAAAATGGTTCCAAATAAGTTAGTCACCCCGATATCGCCGCCGAGAAGCAACGAGCGTGTTTTTTTCTCTTCTTTCAGGAATGTTATTCTGTTTACGCAACACATTTATTTCTTTTCAAGTGTTTTTTTTTTCAAAAAGAGCTAGATACTCATTTTTTCCTAACCAGATAAGTCTGAAAATAATTCTTATTTCTCTACGAATCAATATTTTATTTTAGAGAAAATAATTATAATAAGATTATTGAAATTATAAAACTTAATTCCATAAATAAAGCCATATGTGTTCATTGTATGATATATAATATTGTGTATATAATTTTGTTTAATCATTTGCATTTAAATGAATATTTGAATAATTAAAGAGATTTTTCAACTTTATAAATATATAATCTTTCATACTCATACTATTTGAAATAAAAAAACAAAAGTTTTGAATTAAGTAAAGCAACACATTGCTGTGTATTATATATATTTCAAAGAAAGTTATTTTGAAATTATTTTTTATTCTCGTATTGATTTTATTGTTGTAGAAAATGCGTGTTCGTTATTATTGCATTATCAAATGATTCTTATTTTGCAGAATGAGTATTTGTGATAGTAAAATAATATGCTACTGCAAATGTAATTTATGTTTATGTTCTATGAAAATAACTAGAAAATCTAGTTGTAAAAGTTTCTGACTGTGTTATTTATAAATTGGATATGCACTAATAAGAAAACATTTAATACTCTGTGGGTAATTTTTTTTATTTTAATTAATTATTTCTGAAATTAACTGTATGTTTGTACTTTTTTCTATGTTCAAAAAGTTATTTCAAAATGCAAGTGATAATTTTTTTTTCTCTAATTTACAAGATTTTTGGATTCAGTAGTAGGTAACAAGTGAAGTTTTACAGTGTTTGCTATATTTTTAATATTTAGTAATTATACTGACTATTTTTAGTAATATTTTAATAATTGATTGCAAAAAAATTACCTTTTCTTTGTTATCCCAATAATTAAAACATATTATTTTGTTTTAAATTGATTATAAAATGAGATAATGAAATGCTAAATGTGTTTTTATTTAATGTTTATTTTGATATAATTTGATTTTTTAAATATTTACATCTTAGTTAAAGTATTAAATTAAGATTTTTAACTTTAAATACTTTTTTTATAATTCACTAATATTGAAAGACTTTAATAAAAATGGCATTTCTTGGGTAATCAAAAAAACAAGACATCCGAACTCTTGCAAGAGAGTTTGGTTTGGCTTTTTCAGATGAGAAGAAAATAATTGGCTTTAGAGAACTTATAACTAAAAGTGGTAATTATGATGAAAAATTTGTAATAGACATGTTTAGCGTTATAATAGAGGATAGCTGAAAATCTGAAAAGATTCCTGAAGATAACAGGATAATAGCTGAAAAAGAATCAGAATATGAGGGATTAGCAAAAAAAAAAAAAAAAAAAAAAAACATTTAAAATGAACGTTTTTATGAATTGGAAAAGCTTTGACTTCAGTTCGAAGTTTAAAAGGCATCTAATTTATTTCTAGCTACCCTTGATTTAGAATGATCAAAATTCGAACTTAATAGTATAATTTCTAAATTTAATCCAAAAGAAGATGAAATCGGACTATTTTTGATTATATTCGAGAGACAGTTAAAATTTATGAATCTTCCCGAGTCTTCTTGGATAAAATATTCAATTGGATCTTTGCCAGCTAAAACAGTACAATTTCTTGCTAGAGAAATTGAACAGAACACTCAAAATTACCAAAAGGTGGAAAAAATGCTCCTTAAAAGATTTAGGGTTACTGCTGAAAAGTTTGACAGTTAATCTCTCAACACGGGAAAGTTTCTGATACAACATGGTGAGACTTCTACTTTGAATTAGCTTTTTATTTTGAAGGTTGGCTAAAAGAAATGAATGTTACAACTTTTTGATCAGTACAAAAGTTTAATAATCTCTGATCAGATTAAGAAAATAATTCCACCAGACAACAAGGAACATTTTCTTGACCCTTGGGCAGATTAGGCTAATCCCCTAGATTTAGCTGAAAAACTGGATGCTTATAAGAACGGCCGACTAGGAACAAAAAAGCAAGTGAGCCGATCTAAAAAGAAAACTTAGTCAAGGGATGGAAACAGGAAAACTATCCCAGATAGAAAATTCCGTATTATGGTTAATGATCCAGAAAACACTTGAAATCGGTGTTCAAAAGTTCCAATAGATAGTTTCTCCACTTTTACATTAGATGGAAGATCATCCATTCAATGTTTCGGTTGTGGAACGCCTGGAGTAAACAGAGCAAAATGTCTTACTTGCACCAGTTCTAGATATGAAGATACAACTGTTAATATAGTATGAACTTATTCACAAATACTACAACTGAAGATAATTATAGTATGATTACTTTTTGTGTTAAGAAGATTGCAGTTTGTGTAGACACTGGTGCTTCACATTCTATTGCAAGATAGAAGTTGTATAACTTTTTATACGAGGTAATGGAGTTTCTTTTGAAAACAAGAAAACTTCGCTCACTTCAGCTGATGGAAAGCTTTAGTCCATGGTTGCCCTTAAAACTATTGTCAATCTGTGTATAGAAAGTAAAAGTGTGTCGACAGAACTTTCGTTATACTTAAAACCAAGAATAACAGCACACTCTTATGGAGAGATTTTCTCCACGCAGCCGATATATTTCCTGAAGCTCAAAATAAAACCTGACACTTGCGAAAAACCTCAGAGACAGTATTTATTCCATGGAAAACCTAATGAGAGAGAAACAAAGAAAGCACCAAACTTTTTTAAAACTTCAATAGTGCCTGAAACTACGCCAGTTGTTCACTAGAGAAGTGACGAAGGGAGGCGTCTAACAGAAATGCCAAGAGGAAAACTAAACTGCTTACTTCAAAATTACAAGCATTGCTTTGAACCAGGGGGAGGGCCCATTCCTTTCTTTAAGCACACAATAGAGACATTGAACCGTCATCCTGTATCTGTTCATCCATATCGTATGTTTCCGTCCAAGAATACTTATAATAAGACCAAGAATAAGAAATACTTAAAGAACAAATTGATGAACTGTTAGCAAATAACATAATCGAGCCATGTGAATCTGCATATGATGCTCCTGTGGAACACAATGAAAAGGTAAATGGAAAAGTCAGATTATGTGTAGACTATGGAGGTCTCCATTCTATTACAAAACCTGATACTTACCCATTACCTCAAATGGACAATATCTTGAACGAAGCTACACCGACATCCTATATGTCCACCATTCAATTAAAATCTGGTTATCATCAGGTTCAAGTATACGAGGCTGAATTGGGCAAAACTCCCCATATTTGTTCTTTTGGCACTCACCGCTATTTACGTATGCCTTTCGGATTAAGACATGCACCTGTCACTTTTCAAAGCCTAATACACAAATTCAGAAGTGGTTTAAAAAAAGTTTTCGCACTCTCATACTCGGATGATGTCATTATCTTATCAGATACATTTGACAAACATTTGAAAGATTTAAGACTGCTTTTGAAAGACTCTCCCTATTTAAACTTCAAGCAAACAGAGGAAAATATAATTTTTTCTGTGAACATATTAAGTACTTGGGATTTGTTTTTTATAATTTTTTCGTTTTGTGTTATGTGTGTGTTTTCTCATTACGTTGTGTTCTGTTAAGTAAAAATAAATGTTTAAAAAGGTAACTGTGGGATTATTTATAATACTTATGAGACACTATATATTTTCACGGGTTAATATAACGTATATATTTCTTGCAGCTACATTTCACTGCATACATTGCCTACAATAATGATCCTAAAGAAAAAAAATATATAGTATATATTATAAAGAGTCTACTATTTTATATCAGAAAAATGATTTCTTTTTAAAGCTTGGAAATTTTATCTACAAAAAATGTTCTTACCAAATATTTTTATCAATAAATACATTTTGGAAAATCACTAGTATCAGGTGGGAAAGAAAAGTAGATGTTCCCAGGAGATGAACCATAGTAGGAAAAGTAAAGGAAAATGGACAAGATTGGATGTAGGTTAATCCTGGGGTATCTACCTCTCTTGCGGAATAAAGAATGCAACAGGGATAAAGCAACCCCCTTATTTTGTGATACCACTTTTTTTCTATCAACACCTACCAGATTCTGATATGGAAGGACAATACTCTTATTGGATCACAGATGGCTATAGCCTTTTTGCAAGACGGACTACTTTCTGGAGTTGTCGAGAAAGTCCTGAAGAACTTGGCTTCTTTGTGCCCAATTCTATGAGATGGGTCACACGAGATGGTAGCAAAAAATATAAGACAGATTCTATTGGTGTCGAGTGTATAAAAGAATTTCTTATTTGTTATCTCGCTCTATTTTCAAATCTCATCCTTTACCAGACGAATTTCTCTTTTTTTTATCCAAATCCCCACTTTGAGACTCCCTTAGTAGTTGTTAGAGCGTCTGGGTGTGTTTTCATTGGAAAGTGGATATACAAGGCTTTTTTGAGAACTCAAGGAAACCATGCAATTTACTCTGTTTTGCCATATGTATTTTCCTTCCTTTTTGACTGGAGTCATTTTTTAAAGGAGTTGACTGAATACAAACCCAATTTCAAATGAAATTTTTATGGTATTTTTCAAATTTTCAATAGGATTTTCACACTTAGAGGTTGATATGAATATATTTACTTTTCATTCATTTTAAAAGTGTGAGAAAGATTGCTAGTAAGTTATGATGCAATCTGAATAATAATTTTAATTAAATTGCAGTTTTTTTCATTTATAGTATTATTTCTGCTCATTAAGTAAATTATTTTTCAATAAAATGATTTTATCAATTCTCTAAAATATTCAAAACTTACCACGTTAAAGCAATCATTTACTTTTCACCAATTATATTTTAATATGACCTTGGGTGAGAGTTGTGAACATTTGGTGAACACTCTAAATTATCGTGTTATGTTTAAAAATTTTAATTTTGTAAAACTGAGGTGACATAAATATATAAATATTAACAAAAATATAAAAGTTATGAGTAATTAACTTATATAATTTAAATGTCATTCTTAATATGAAAAATAGAAAAGATGCATAAAATTTGTGATTCGTTTGCAAGCACATTCCAACAGACTTATATAAGTTCTTGATGTTTAACTACGCTGAATAATTTTATCCTTAAATAATATCTCATTGTCATTAAGAAAATACTATATTTGGATTTACTTCATTCCTTAATATTTTTTATAAAAATAAATTGCTTAACCATCATAAAATTAACTGTACGAGCCGTCATTATATTGCAATTTTCATACAGATACAACCCCAAATTATCTAGTTACCAATTTTGGTAATACAGACTAGCTCACCAATTAAATATTTAGAAATGTATTCAAGGGTAATTATAAATATTTTTTAAACTATAATTCAATACAAATATAAATCAATAAGCTTTTAAATGAAGAACGTATGATTTATTCCATAATCTACTTTATGGAGATTTGGCTAAATAATTGTAAGCGTTTTTTGAGTAAAAATGTTATGTTTACTCTCAAAGCAAATTTTATAATTTGTAAGCATTAACATATAAAGATCTGCTTCAACATTTATGCAAGAACGTAAACTTAATTGCACCTTTTTTTATCTATTAAGAGCAAATGAGTAACACGCCCGAATAAAGACCACAAAAAACTCATTTAATTCCAAGTGTATTCACGCATAATTATTTTGAACTATTTAATGCTCCTTTTAAAAATTTGAAGTGTAAAATCAAGTGCATTTCCAAATTATTCACATTAAATTAAAAGTAAATAGGATCGTATCAGGCAGGTTCATTATGTTTTCCCTCTTTCAGCATAAAAAAGGGAATTTTAAAGAATTTATGATAACTTTAAGTAATATATTTATTTAAGATCATATATAAGAATTTATTTCCTGATAATTTCTTAATGCTTGCCGAAATCACTTTAGGCATGGTTATTAAGGAATGTCTAAATCACTTGCAGAGTTAATGTTTAAGAAATATCTGACGATGGACTAGCCTCAAACTGCCATTACTTTCGTGAAACATAAATGGTTTTTATTCATAACATCATCATTGCTTTACTTTCGTCAACAAGATAATTACATTTTGTAGAATCCTTAATTGGTGAGTGTGTAAACAGGATAATAAACACGAAGGTTAAGTAACAAAATTTTTAAAGGTCATTTAAGTATCGAAATTACGAGTTTTACCCCGTACCTTGTGTTACAAAATATTCTAATTACACACTTTTTTAAAAATATCCTTCGTTTTATAATAAAACGTCTTTTGCTGATTAGGTAAAGATGCAATACGCTAGGTAATTAAAGGCCAATTCGATAAAGTTAAAAGTATTTTGTAAGTATACATAATGAATCTTTCTTAGCTTTAAATGAATTCTTAAATTGAAATTTTGTTATCAACATGAATTAAGTATACGAAATAAGACTTTGAAAAAGTATATTTATAGTTATAAAATTTAAAGCTATTATTAAATTAATTTTCAATTTAATTAGCTTTTACAATTTACAATAAAAGTTAAACAAAATGGTTATAAAAAGTCAATGTAAAATGTTGTTATTTGAAGACTTTATATATATATATATATATATATATATATATATATATATATATATATATATATATATAGTTAATAGTATAATTTATAAAATGCAATGAATATAATGAAACAAAATAAATGAAACAACTTTTAACAATATAATGAAACAACTTTTTTGATGTTAATGAGGATTGTGATTCTATTAATAATAATCTTATGTTTACAAAGAAATTTACATTTAATACTTGTAACTCCAAACTCTGTAAGACATGTCCTAAATTCAATACATCGCAAATTGATAATTCCTATACTTTAAATAAAGCCTGTAAAGCTTACAATGTTATATATATGATTGAATGCAAAATTTGTAAATTTAAATATATTGGACAGACTTCTAACAATATTAATATGCGCATAAACCTACACAGATCTAATATTAAAAACAAAAGTTATAACATGGAATTTGAACATTTCAAAATACATAGTTTCGATAATATTAATATATAACTATTTTAGATATTGAAATCGACATTAATTTACGACTAATTAAAGAAAATCAATATATTATTTATTATAAAACCTTAGTACCATTTGGACTTAATGAATTATTTAACAATTCGAAAATTAACTATAAAAACACTAAATCATTTATGTACTTTAAACCTAATAATAAAAAAACTAAAAGATATAAAAGAGGTTGTAGAAAAATTAATAAAACTTATAACAATTACAATCTAAATAACTTTATATATTGGAATAATAAAATATACGATTTAGAAGGTCAGTTTGTTAACACCTATAATTTTTCATTTTGTAAAAACTTTATTATGAGCTTAAACAAAAAACAATGTATTTTTCTTTTAGAATTTTTAAATAATTTTAACTTTAATAATGAGCATTTTAAGATTTTAATTTTTGACATTTTTAAATATAAAATAAGTAAACTAAATATAAATTCTAATAAAAATATCAAATCAGATTATTTTGTTATTAACTTAAAACATCCATTATATGATAAAATTGGATTTTCGAATATTATTAAGGAACTTGAACATATATTTCCGCTAAATAATAATGAAATTAAATGTACCTTTAAATATGATCTACCTTTTGGTAGATATATATTTAATTATAATAAATTCTGCTGTAATATAAATATTAGTTCACAAAAGTTTAGAGTTCACAAAAGATGCTTTAAATGTATTCTAAGGCTGATGTATAATGAAGCACTTTTTCATAATATTAAATCTTAGGTGTTTTAATCAGTCTTTGTTTCTACTTTTTCTCTTATAACACAATCGATTAAAATAAATGAAGCAAGAAGTTAAGTTTTTTATACTTTTTAAACATGCGCTTCTTAGGAAATACTTTAAGCCATCGACGTATTTTTATATTTCAGGGAAAAGAAAAAGTATATAAATGCGGAAAAATGTAATAAGAAATTCAAAAATTGTGTTGCACATTATGAGTCCCTCATGTAAATTTCATAGAAAATGACAAATCATGAAGGAAAAGGCAGAGAAATTTCATTTTTTGCTCCAGGAAATCTTGTATCGAACGAATGTTTGACCAGCTGAAGAGAGAGTCAATTCTTATTACGATGGAAAATTATTCTAAGGTTTACAAATTTGTAAAAAGTCGGAAAAAGTATTACGAAACTTTTCGAAAAGTTTTGTTAAATATTCGCACTTATAAAAATGAATTTGCTGAAAAAGATTGCTTTTCATAGCTCAAAGCATTCATTACAAACATGGAAATTAATTTAAGAAATTTTAAAGATTGTTTGTAAGCTAAAATGATTTTTGAAGTTTGCTCCTCTACACAACATTATCAGAGAGTATTTCACACTCCAAGATATGCCTTGAGTACAAAATACCCTGTTGCGAGACTTCAGTTAATAATCCAACTTTAGTTTTTTATGCAATCATTAATATTGTTTACTTTTGATATGCCTAATATTTACATTATAGACTTAAAAACAATATTGTAACAGATCCTTATTAACTGTTACTGACAATAGATGGCGCTACTGGCCAATACAAAATACTCTATATCCAATAGAATTAGAAGATAGTATAGAGGTGTGTGGAATGGAAGCCGAACCATCCGGTTCGTAAATAACTTTGTTTATAATTTGTACTGTACAGGTACTATGTAACATTGTTAATAATATTAAGTATTTTCTTTGTAACTATTTTTTTAAATCATATGTAATGTCGTAATAAATGTAATTTTTTGCCTAATTTTAACTTCCATTTTCTTACATCCCTACTATATGAATAAAATTTGTTAAATATTTGAATTAAAACTTGCTGAAATAATTTTATTAATTCAGATGAGCGGTATTGAACATGTAATCATTGTGAAGAAACCGGAGACCGCAAGCAACAAAAGATGCAAGTCCTATTTAGAAATTAAGTTAAAAAATATGTACCCTTTGTGTTCCTATCTTTTATTTGAGTCATTATTACTCCACATGAGCTAAATAGGTAAGGACAGGTAGACACAATCAAATGAGATTAAGCCTGCGACACGGCAGAGAAAACAGTTGATAAGGTTGCTCTCAGAGGTATGTAAAACCAAGCGCAAAAACTCGTAGATAAAACAACAAGGAACATAATGTAGATAAAATCTATCAGTCTGGTGTCTATTGACACCAAAATATAATCTATCAGTCATTTAGTCATTGTAAAGAGGTACAGAATGTTTAATTTTTAGTATATAGGATAAATGCTTAGTACATAGAGAAAAAGTTATATTAAGAGGCTTTTAATGAACATATTTTTATAAAACAAATTGACTACTTTTTTTTCCCAATAAACGTCATTACAAATTTATGTTTATTTAGATTAAAAAATTCGGTTAAGAATATCCCTTCATTAAATCCACTGGAGAAGGAAACTAAAAATATTCAATTCAAACAAGTTTAAACAATGCCATAAGAATATATAAGGGAATTAATTAGATGAATATATGTAACAACATTTTCACAATTTAATAGATTTATTCCGACTGTTTTTATTTGAAATGAAACACAAACTAATTTTATTCGTTAAAGTAAAAGGAACTTAATCGTTTGGCTTTTGATTTCATTTTAACTTTTAAATGGTTTATTTGTGCAGTGATCAAGAACATGGCTATGGAAATCACGATTGATGATTTGAAAAAAACATATCATGTGATGATACTGCATTTTATAAATATTGAAAGGCAGTTTCTTTCAATCACCCTTTAAAGAAATGCTTCTTAACAAATGACATGTAATTTCCTAATATCAATGTATACATAGAAAAATATAGTACCATAATAGAAGTATGTCGCAATCATTTGATTAATTAATTATATGTGAACGTAATTTTCAGTGAAAAAGTTTTAAATTTATTACGTCAAAATATAGGATATTCAAAAGTGAAAATAAAAGCATTAATGTAGCTAACATACTTGAAAATTTTAAAACCGAATTAGCTGCAATTAGTTTAAAAACATGTTTTGTGAAAACAAGTTAAATTAATTTAAAAATAAATTTGGGAAAAACGAGGCATTATAGCATATTATTAGATGTGTTCACAGTTATAAATGTAGAAGTGTTCCAGTATACTAAGTAGCATTTGTTTACTGTTTCTTCAATTCCAAGTTTATGATTGTATTAGTATCTTAAAATATGAAACCTTTAAAAACCATAATCATTAATAGTAAATTAATGTAAATTATTCGAAATAAAATTTCGAATTCTTTTATAATTTTTATATTAAAGATTTAAGGAAAGTTGAATAAAAAATTAAATAAAAGTTAATAAAAAAATACAGCATTCTCTATTCGCAATAAAAAATAAGTAAATTCTGCTTAAATCTGATTAACTTAAAGAAAATAATATAACTCAATAACGGAAAGAATTGCAATTATTTGATTCAAATATTTTTAAAAGGCTCCTTTGGAGGCTTGAAAGGTAGACTTAGTTCAATTCCCATTTTCTGCGTTTGATTAATAATTCACTAAAAGTTAGTTGTTTGCAATCATCCAATACTAACGAAAACCCCTTTCTTTCCTTTTCAATTATGGCCAGTAGTCGACGATTAGTATTTAATAACGTGTGCCACTTTGGCTCCTCCAGAGGCTTCGGCTGCATCACGCAACGTATTTCTGTGCAGTTAACAAGAATAACTTATGGCTCACGTGCGCTGGTTTCCATTACTTTATCATCAGCAATCGCTCAACGAGCAGATTTCTCATGTTGAAAATTATTCCGTGAGACATGAAAAAGGAAGCTCTTCCCTTCATCAGGATCTGAGGGTCAAAAATTTCTAAAACTAAACGATTTGGATTGAAATTTAATACCGCGTATATTGCTAACCAAGAACACATTAACAAAGTGCATTAATTAAAACAATACAGATAATGATGAATAACTTAAATAAATTAAAGTTTCCCTTGTGTGTTTTCTGGAATAGTTCTTAGTTGATTTATTTCGATTACATTCCCTCTGATTAATATACCATAGCTAAGAAAATTAGATTCTAAGAATTGGCATTTTTAATTTATAGTTAAATAGTTTTCAACTGTATGTGTGCCAATAATTAGCAAAATAATATTTCCTCATACCATTTCATAACTTAGGGAAATTATTCTTGATATATATGTATATATATATATATATATATATATATATATATATATATATATATATATATATATATATATATATATATTCTTTTTCGTCCAACGCCCGCCCGTGGCCGGTGGGCCCTTTGGCGCCGTGCTTCCCAGTAGAGTCCAGCCCGCCCATGCAAGTCGTCGTCGGCCTGATCCAGAGCATCACAGCAAGCCAGGTGTTCGGCTATACCCTCAACTGTAGAACAAAGTGGGCAGAGCAGAGTATTGGCAAGACCGATCTTGTGGAGATGCTTCTGGAGGTAGTCGTGACCCGTCGCCATCCTGAAGGTGGCAACTGCCACTCCACGCGGCAGGCTGTTGGGGATGGTATTGCATCTGACAATAGTCTCCCATCTTTTACCAACAGTAGCTGCCTCCCAGGCTTTCCTAATTGATTTTTTAATACGTAGATTAATAGTACTACGTGCAGCAGAATACCTTATAGGCCTGTCTTCTTGGGTCAAGTCACATCCAGATTTGGCAAGCCTATCTGCACGCTCATTGCCATCAATATCACAATGCCCTGGCACCCATTGCAAACAGATTTCAGTTTTTTCTTGTAGTTGCGAAAGGATTTCCCGGCAGGACATAACAAGACATCATGTGGGAGCAATGAAGTTATGGCTTGAAGAGCTGCTATTGAGTCAGAAGGGAAAACCACCTTTTTAAGGCCCGGCAGTTGCATTAATCGTCTGGCAGCCTCACAAATAGCAACAACCTCCCCGTCAAAGTTTGTCATATGTTTGCCGACCGGAAAAGAACCCTCAGCAAGAGATGAATAAAAGCCAGCACCACAATTCTCGCCCATTGCCGAGCCGTCTGTGTAGACATGGTACCATTCTGCCATTGGATATATAGATACAAGCATATCCAGTGTGGCGGCTTTTAAGATCTGTGGTAAGACATCCTCTTTGCGATCCTTTATGCCAGGGAGGTTCAAGCAAACAGGGATGTTGAGTCTATCCTTCACAAGCGTTGACCGGGGAAAATGAAGTCGCTCACCGGAGTCAACCTTGTACTTTCTCTGAAGCATATATATATATATATATATATATATATATATATATATATATATATATATATATATATATATATATATATATATATATATATATATATATATATATATATATATATATATATATATATATATATATATATATATATATATATATATATATATATATATATATATATATATATATATATATATATATATATATATACATAGATAGATATTATTGAAAATATCGATGAAATGTGAAACTAAAAAAAGAAAAAATAATTTGATATTGTATCAATAGATGGGGTTTTATTCGTCAAGCTCAAGTCTTCCTTAGGCATAACCTATACTTTGGAATCCCATAATTATAATTTCGATAGCGGCATGATACGTATTCCAGTATCATGCCATAGAATCATAAATGCGTTACTGCTTATATGCTTTACTGACTTTTCTTTTTATAGAGAAATTCAATGAGAAAATCCTTTTAGGTAAATTAGTACTTGAGAAACTATTTGTTCTAAATCTAACTGCAACGAAAATTGATGATATTACAGAAATAAAATATAATTTTAATTTTCCATCAGCAAAAGCTCTATAGCAAATATAACCCATCATTTACTTTTAATCATCTTCAGATCTGTTTAACAAGAGTTATTTATACAGAATTTTTTCCCTTAAACTGAATGTGCAAAACAATATGTGTGAAAAAAAATACAGTTTACTAGCGCCATGGATACTAATGTGGGATTCCTAATGTGCAATTTTAATTTTAATACGCAACATTTTTTTCAAACTTAAAAGACAGACATACATCCTAAAAATTTTGGTAATGTTGTTTTAACGGATCATTGGAAATAAATATCAATAATCCTGATTTTTCTTAAGGTGATGCCGCAAAAACTTCCCTTATTTTGTAATAATGATTCGTAAGAGGACTGTAATTTTGAATGAAAATTATGCGACTCACAAAGTCAAGCTATTGAAATTCTATAATTAACTGATTGTATAAAAATGTTAAAAATATTAGCTGTTGATTGGTTTTTTTAACAAGTATCACAGAACCTTTTTACTCTGAAAAAAAAGACCACTCAATAAATATCATGGAAGTCCTGATTTGAAATATGATATTAGCATGTTATCTAAAAGCAATATCTGAAGGAATGTTAGTTTCATTGAATAAGATTGCAGAATCCTTTGAAAATCTTGAACATTTCTATTGAGAGAATAAATAATTTCCTGTAACATAAAATTTCTTACATCACTGTATAATATTTCTTTAATTATTAAGCAACATCTTTTTTGATATCAAAGCAATGGCTTTCGTTTCTCGACAAGACTTCATATGAAAAGCTGATCTCTTTAAAATTGTGAATCACCTTCTGCAGTCCACCAACATATATCAGAACAGAGATATTTTTCATATAAATACTGTCAGAAATTTTAACATGATGATTTATATATGTTCATCTTCATATTGAATTATTTTCATATACTCAGCAAGATGTTTCTTTAACAGAGAGTTTCAATAAACCTCTGAAGCATAAAATTACGAAAATTGGCGGTGTTCTTAGTTTTTCGAGCAATGAATTTTAATCGACATACTATGGTGATTACAACTCTCTCTCTCTGAAGATATTGAAATATTTTAACAAGAATAAATTTTATTTTAAAACCAGGAAGTGAGTAGTGGTAATTTAAAAATATGGAACATGTTCTAGGAAAAGTTTCAAAAAATCATGACAGGGAATCCTTAAACTAATGAAAAACTGACGAGTGGTTGTCGAGAACCGCAGTGGCTGCACGAATTTCCCGGAAGAGCAGCAAAGGGAAGCAGTATTTTTCGCGGGGAGGGACTGGGAGGGGATCTCCCTCAGAGGACGACGTCAACTAAAATGTGACCTCATCACCTGACCATGATTCAAAATAACGAAGCGCTAGATACTAGCGAGTTTTCTAAACCCGCCCACCTTGAGGTACAGTCCAAGGATCACCTGTGTGTGTGTATATATATACGTGATTTTAGAAGCATTAGACAATTAAGCCAAAATACTTATTATCTATAAAAACTGTAAGTTAAAAACCGCTATTGTGGCACATGAATTTCAACACTTCGAAATATTTAGCTGAAAAAATTAATTCATCGATCTTTACTACGATGAATGTCACAAAAGCATGGTTTCTGCATTCACAAAATCCAAATCCGATGTTCATTTAAATTCGTAGGAAAAGTTGATCTTACTAAGGTGTCAGTCTTTTTTGCCTCAGACAGAAGTGAAAACGATAAAATATTACTATCGGTAATTCTTGATCTAACAACGATTGAGATTTTAATCGATAGACTTGGAAGAATACAAAATTATAGGTTTTGTGGGATAATTCATTTTGCTTCACCTCACTACTTAGCCTGAACTCATGGCTATGGAAATACTGTGCGGGGATTTTTTAAAAATAACTATGAATGCAGGAAAATGTTGTCATTTGCTCGAAAAATGTTTCCATGTTAAACTTACGAAGTCACAGCTTTGAAATCTCGATCAATCCATTTGAATTCCTCCTTATAAATGAAACATTCAATCCATTAGCCAGAATCCTTTTCATTAATTGTTATGCTCTCAAGTCTTCATCTAGAGTGTATCGCAAAGATTACTTCTGCAAAGATGCATAGAGTTCTTGGGGTGAGTGAATTGAAAGAAGCCAACAAAGACTTTTTTTCCCCTTCAATTTCCTGTATGAAAGGCTAAAAAGAAATTCTATGAGAAAATATTTCTTGCATACGTCATTCAGCTTTTGTAAACAAAAAGCAATTCAAAAAATTTTAATTCAATTATTCAATAACATTTGTTAATTTATCAAGTGTTAACAACTTAATTTTTAATATAAAACTATATTTTTTAAAATTTTAAAAAATAAATCATCGTTAAGATATTTGTTTCAAATTATAATCTATTGTTAAAAAAGAAACTTATTTATAACATGAAAATAACTTCTTCATTTGCAGAAAAATGACTGATCCTTTCTTGTAAAAATCAAATTTTGATAAATCAAAAATATATTTTTATTTGTACTAACCTTATAAATAACATTATATACATAAGTGTAATGTCTAAAAGAATGCTGTTCGAAAACGATTCAGAAATCATGAAGCAATGAGGCATAACATTCACTAGGATAACAATGGTTAATCAACATAAAAAATATCACACTTTTTAATTAATTGAATCATTTAACATTAGAATTAATATTAGTAAGCAATCACAAACACTTCAAATAATTTCTTAGAATGTTATGCAGAAGCTTGCCTTTCTTTACACTTCTTTTTATCGTAAGTTGTTTAATGGAATGAATATTTAGAGTTTAAGAAATTCAATTGGAAAGATGGATGAATAGATAAGGTATGTTTTTTTTTAATAATGAAACATTACACTCTAATGGGAAAATGAATTGAGATACTTGTTGATCATTTGAATAGCACAAACACTAAGTTGAAAATAGCAGGTCATGTTTTCTTGAGATTCCTTTTTTCGTGATCTGATAAAGAAAAGTGTATTACTATACCGCTAATTTTTACCATGATAGAAAAAATATTCTCATATATGTAAGAAGTTTAAAAGAGTTTCTGTCTAGATCATGTAATATATTTCATCGCCCAAATTTCTGAAAAAATATGTGATCTTCTAGCTTCTTTTTTCTTTCTTGCAGTAGCATCTAAAGATGAACATATTCAACCACTAAGTTGTCACTCGTGCAAAGTGTTGGAATGAATGGAAGAATATTTAATGATTTCAACGACAGTTATTTTTCGAACATTAGATACAATCGAGAATATATATTTCATTTTCCTGATATATATATATATATATATATATATATATATATATATATATATATATATATATATATATATATATATATATATATATGCAAAATCTAAGATATATATTAATTCAAAACGTGTGAGAAAATTGTGGAAACTTTTGTAACGTCGTGGATTAGCATAATTTCCAAGAACCTGGTTTCCTAGATGGAACTATATACCCAAATAAATGCACTTTATTATAAGAGTGATAAGTGAAAGAGAGAGAGAGAGAGAGATAACATGTTAAATTAGACAGATTTCTTTAATACCTATAATCTTATATGGAATGAAATAAACGAAATTGCTTCTGACCACACTATACTCTGGTATCAATCAAAATCATCTAATTAAATTTTTATTTTACTGTTTATCTTTATAAAACATAGTTCATCTCTAATTAAATGATTTTTAACTTATTTCATCTACGTCCCAGCTGCAATCAAAAGGAGACGTTTCTCCTACTATTTTACACTGATCAACATCCTTCTAAAAGGACACAGTGCAGGATGTCAAGGAAAGAATAGTGTAATATCCATGCACAGATACCTGAGTTTATATGAGAGAGAGAGAGAGAGATGATGATGATGTTTGAATTAATTTTATACGCATTCTTTTCAATTTAGACTTGATGTAAATTTAGAATTTAAGTTTTCCTGACCATTTCCAACAAAAGATATTCAAAGTAATTTCGAGGACTTTTAATAATCATTATCCTGGCAGCTGCAAGTGAGTTTATTTTCTAAGCTCTGTAAAATTTTATTATAAAATAATAAATTTAACTGTTTGCATTTAAAACGGAATAATAAAGAATAATTTTGCAGTGAAATAATTTGTGATTCCAAATTCTCAATAAATGTAAAGGTGTGACAGTAAAATAGTCACCCCAAAAAATACAGTATTTGGCTGAACATAAATTGCTTTGTTGTTAAACATTAAGTTATATATTTTTGTGTACACTATACGTTGTGTCAAAATATCTTACCAAACATTTGAGTTTGTCAACATAATTAAATTATGTTCTATCGAATGTTTTAAAAGTTCTTAAATAAAATCACTTGGACTTTCAACAGAACTTATGGAGCTACTCTTAATTTGTTTCAACATTTTATGTCTTAAAGAATAAAATATTGATTCAACTTTTGTTCAATCCCATTTAAACATACTCTTTCTTTTATAATATAATATAAGTTTTCTCACAGATTGAAATGCATTCATTAAATACAGAGCTGAAAATGTTAGGACACATTTTAAACATCTTCATACTTTAAATATTTTTCTCATGTTTTGTATATCCAAAAGCTTAGAACGATATATTATTGAACAAACACTATAACTCCAAAAGAAGGTCATTACAACATGTCAAACACATCTTTGATAAAGTATCATATATATTCCTCTTCTATAAGAATCAAAACTAGATATAATTAATTGTTTTCAAAAGACATGGTAACTTCCCGACATCGATACAGTGGCGTCATTACAAGCGAGAGTTATTAAACAAGCTGTCAACTATTTTGCTGACAAGCAATTAATTAATAATATATTAAAGATCTTGTGTTTGGTACACTACTAGGCACATCTGAATAATTTTCTATTCATTCTTGGAACTCAATGCGAAATAAATGCACTTAGAAGTAAGCTAAAACTATTCTGAACTTTGTTTTAATCACTTAATTTGTAATAAAAACATTTTAACTGTGTATTTTCTTGAAAAACGGCACATATGCACTTGAGTTTAACAGTGATAAACTTATGGAAATAATTAACATGTAATATATAGAATATCATTATATTAAAAGAGTCGTCAATTTTTTCTTAATCAAATCATATCAGCATTCGGAAATTAAATTTTTTACTTAGCATTACATGTTACCAAGAGAAAATTTTGAAACATCAATTTTGGATCTTTTTTTTTTGATTGATGAAGACATTATTTTGTAAAAAAGAAGCTGCATGTACTTAGATACCAAGCGTTGTAAGGCTTGCGATAGCTAACGAGAATCATAATTTGATATTGTTCGTCTGGTTTACCAATGAAATTTATTAAATCGGAAATTAAATCTTAGACTTCTTTGAACATTACTTAAATTTATGAAATTTAATTATACTTTATGCAAATTAACTAGCTTTAATTTGCATTGCTAATCATAGTGAGTAAAAAAAGAACATACAAAGTATTACACTAAATGAAGATACACTTTATACATATATTTAATTTTTTTAACCGCTATACTTTCATCTGATTTCAAGATACTTAAAGTGGTTAATTCTTATGATTTGTTAACGGGCACCATGAGAAGGTATTTACTTTTTCGATTTATCGTTCAGAACAAAGGAAAATGTTGCTATTAATGCTTTCCTGATCCTTGTTTCATTGACAATCAGATCTTAAATTTAAATCCTCATAAAGTTCTATACAAATAATTTAAATATTTACCTAAAATGGACAGCATTTTAAGTACACACAACAAGTTTGCATTAACTATCAATTAAATCAAGGTATAGAGTATTCAACAATTTTAAAGGCACTACGTTTTAGTCAAAAACCAAAATAATTTTGAATAAAATTAAATATAAATGAGACTTTAAAAACATGATAAAATGCTATATAATAATTTGTTATTTAAAAAAAGGAGCTTTGTTTATTTCCAATAACATTTTTTATGCTTTTTAACGTAAATAAAATAATATTTTGATTTTGAAATTTAAGTTTAAAGTAATAAATATGTTAATGAATTATCTACATGTATAACGTGAAATATATAGTTAAATAATGAGATATTTTGAATTTATGAATTAAATTTTTGTTAAAAGAAAATTTCAGGCTTCCATATATGAAAAAAACCTTTTTTAATTGGAATTAAATTGTTTTTATTTTTGATTCCATTTATTAATGTTTCAAGAAATGTAAAAACACAATATAAGGTTTTTGTAAAATATCATTGCATTCTGTTTATGTTTATTTTATTCTTTTGTTTTTATGTTTGTATTTTATTTTATTTTTCTTTGTATTTTATTCTTATGTTTATTTTATTCTTTTTCTAATGCTTCTATCAAAACAAAACTTTTATACAAATATAGAAATATTTTGTGAATTATTTTTCAAAAGGTTTTGCATTTATTTTCCTATGCTCTCACGCAATCTTATTTCTAAATTGCCTTTGCATCAGAATAAACCCTTTTTCCTGATATATTTTACAAATGCCTTGGGATTCTGCTTCGGAATCAATGCCTACTTTAGATAAAAATAGGTTTTAAAATAATATTTCAAAGCTCAATGTTTCAAATTTTTAAAATGGTGAATAATTTTGTTCGCAGTTTTTGTAAAAATAAAGATATATTTAAATAAGAAAATCAATAAATTTTCCGTTAAAAAAAGTTATATATTTTTATTGTGAAGTATGTTTGAGTAAGTAAATCTTACATTGAATATATGCATATAAATATTTATTTTATTATAAATAAGAACTGTCTTCTGTCTTTGTTTACAATAAATATTGCTTATTATAAAATAGTATAGAAGATATCTTGTGATATAAAATATCATTTAATTTTTCTAAAATCTACAATTAGCTTTAAATTCATTTTACTTTATTTATAATTAAAATAAAAACATTTATGTCTATTACCATAACATCAATATTTTGTAGCATTATTAGCTATGAATGAGCTATTATTAGTTATGAATATTAAAATTCTCGGATAATATATTTACTGATACAAAGTTACACGAATGAAAATGTAAGAAATGCACTTCTTTCTATGATATAATTTACTTATTAAGCTGTCCGTGATGCTCATATATATTCAGTTTTATATTTGTTGTTAAATGATATCATATTTGTATTTGTATTACATCACTTACATAATATCATCAGATGTTGATAAATAATAACAATGAAAAGATTATATGAAAGTAGCTATATAGGAAGTATTAATTTTATGTAAATACGAAATAAATAATAGTTTAATGAGCATTGAGCAAATTTCTTTTATATTTTTTAAGAATTTCTTTACAAAGAAAAATTTTAGCTAAGCAAATCCATAGAATACATGAGATATACATGCTCGTTAAATCTGTGGAATCAAAAATCTTGTGATAAGCTGTTGAGCTGTTACCATGAGTGTAATGGTCTGGAGAAAATTTCCTACCCCGCCAGATCAAAGTCTAAATTGAGGGAGTAGATCCTATGATGGTGTCATCTATCAAACTCCCCCTTCTGACTTAATTTCACATAGCCGTCGGCTGGCGAGCATGGCTTGTTCAAGTGTTATAAATATCAATGACATCAGTAGTTAACACATTACTTAGAACAGGTTTCATTTCTTTGGAAGCTAAAGCCTCTCTGTAGATCATCCATGTGTCCAGATACACTGTGGCTATTTTTGTTTTCCAATTACTTGTATATTTTGGAACCTTCTGAGTACTGAACGTGCTCCATCGAAGCAACATCTGACGCCTCGAAGCAGCATCTCACTTCCTTCTAGGTTTGCCTCATTCATAAGATCATTGAAGATAACAAATAATGCGAGGGCTATTGTGTTGAATTCTATTGGTTTGCAGAAAAGTATTTCCACTACTCATATATCATCACAAAATCGAACATAGAATGAATGAGCATCTGATTGAAATGAGCATCTTTATTACTATTTGTTGCCTTATCAAGCTCTATTGAAAATGATTTATCCCAAATTTTCGAGGGAAGATGACAGTGTACATCTTCCTCTACATTACATTCGATGATCAACAGTGTCATTTGAAAGAGATATGGACTGCAATTGTTTTGTGAAATAATCTTCAAACACAGTTTCTACGATCTCAGTTGCTGCTGGTGAAATAATCTATTCGCCAATAATGTTAGGCTTTTTACATTGGGCAGTTTTATGCGAAACTTTGTAAGAGGCAATTAATGCTTTTTCATTCAAAGGCAAAAACTTTTAAAAAATAATTTTTGCTTTTCATAATATTTTATTTCAAAGAATTCTCTGGGTTTATTGTCATACTACTATGAAGCGTTTTCAAATGTCATTTAAATTTATTAGGTTTCATGCCGTCTGCCGCCAACATTTTTGAGAAAATGATGCAAGGGGGCTTTTTTCTTCATTTATATTAATACTGGTAAATCCAAAATTAAAGTATTCTTGAGAATATTTTTTTGATTTTATTTTCGGAACAGCGCTCTTTCTGAATATTTATTGATGCTTGACTATCGTCTATTTCTCACTTACGCCCTCTAAAAAAACTACTCTGATCCTGCATAAATCTGCTGCCATAAATATATAATGCGGTGCATTGCAATTAACACGAAAACATGTATAACATGCACATTCTCGATATATTTGATAGCAATAGAAGGGTCGACTTGAATAATACTGGCTGGAATTTAAGCTGGCGTTATCGAACATTCCCCATCTCCCTACGACAAAATATTTTCTCAGATCTGAGCATATTTGAGACGGCATCTTGTCAGCACTCCAGAATTTTCGAATCAAATCGGAACTTTTGCGAAACCGCTAGAATGTCTTACATGGCAAACGCAAAAGCAATAAAGAGACCAGATTCCTGTTTTGTCAATCTGAAGATCTGTGTTGTCAAATGTCAATAAATTTATTATTCTTGGTGATTTGTAAGGTTTAAAATTAAGGCCGTAGTGTAAGTTTAGTGAAAAATATTCAAAATATATTATTATTCAATGTGGGTGGAGGGATGAAAATAATGATTAAAAATTGAGCCACGAAAGGCTGAGAAACGCTGATCTAAGTAAATATTAGGACTATGAAAACTTGAAAATTTAGCACTAAAACAATTTTAAAGAAATATTTTCTGATTATAGGAAAATCAGAAAGAAATTTTACGTTATTTTATAAGTTTTAACAAAATTCTCAGAATTTGGCATATTTTGAATATATTTTTAAAGATACAACTCCGAAAATAATAAATATAAAATAATCTAAGTGTAAAGGAACGCATAGAAAATCATTCTGTGTAAATTTGTTATTTGCAATTTTTTACTTATAAACATTTTTTAAAATAATGTTCATTCAAAAATTGTTCATTCAAAAAAAGTTATAATTTTTAATTTAATAAAAAATGTTTTAAATGGAATCGTCCTGATTTTCATTTAAAATTTTTAAACAAAATGAGTAAAATTTGTTATTTATGTTTTTACGATAAGAGTATAATTTAGAATTCTAAAAGTATCTTTTTTATTCAGAGGAAATATTTTTTTGACTGTGCTAAAAATGGCGCTGAAAATACTTTTAGTGTTCTATTACAGATAATCACATTAATAATATTTGGTGCAGGTTTGGTAAAAACTTAAACATAACTAAATAAAATTACAGAAAAAATTACTGAAATTTTTTTCTCAAATGTTATTTAAATAAGAATGCCGACCGATGGTGGAGTGGTTAGTGTCCCTAACTTCGAAGCTGTTGATCCCGGTTTCGAATCCTGGTTTCGGCATAGATGCTCCTTTCTCCCTGTGCGTGTGTTTCATAATCCGTTTTATTTCGAGATGAAGATGGCACACTCAGTAGGTGCCCCTTCAGTATAAAATGATTCACTGCTTTTAGCGCTGAACTGGTACATCCAAATACAGCCGGGCCATAAAAAATTTAATTAGCATTGAAATTTTGAATAAAATATGATAATTCATTTCTATTCTTCGGTATAAATGTATAAAATAGAATTTTTATTTCCAATTTCATGTTTCATATGTAAACGCTCTTATACAATTTAATTACTAAGTTATCTCTGCATAGAACATCTCTGAAGAAAGTTGTGATACCTTGATTATGAGCTACATTTCTGAAATGATTGAAAAGCTGTTGCTTACTTCTTTGCCAGAGGCTCCACGTGAAAGCGGTTGCCTGAGTCTTCGTAGCTTATAACCAGAGACTCAGCAGAACAACCTCAAATGCTTGAACAATATTACTTAATTTGCAGGAAATTGCGACCACAGTATATTTAACGTGCTCAGGTATGCTTAGTGAACAGGTTAAGTCAAGATTCGAACTCACTACCTACCGGTAATGAGAAGGATGACCTATCAACCCGACCAACGCGTAACTGAGTTTTCAGTATAACACTCATATTCATTGATTGTAAAAGCTTATTATTTGTATTAAATACAAATTTACAGAACAGACATACTTATTCTAAGACATAAGAGACTGTGTAAATGAAATTTGCTTTTTTATTTTACTATATAAAAATCAGTTTGAAAATAATTCCCAAAATACATTATAACCTTTACATTTCGAAAATATTTTCTGTATATAAATCTCTACCAGGATTCAGATACAAATGTTTAGAATACGGTCTTAAAACAATTTGACCTAGAAACTACTTCTTAATAAATGCTGCTGAAATTTCAGAAACGAAGCATATCAAATGCGTTTACAAACCACAGTAACTTGACTTGAAATTCTGGTGACGAAATTATGCGAACTGTTTTTATGGTATAAAAAGGTGAAATTTACCAACCATTTCCAAAAAATTAAAATTTTTGAAAAAATTGAACTTTCATTGAAATTCGAGTTTTTTGTTGCTCTGTTGTCACTTATGTCTTAACTTTGTGGAACTACGAGAAAGAAAATAATTACTTAAAGTTAAAATCTTCTAAGCAAGTTTGCAAAGGAAGAAATATAGATTTAATCTAATTAAAATTAAATCAAAGTAAAGAAACATCATAAAACAACAACTGTAAATTTGAAAAGAGATCCAATAAAATATTTACTTTCGAATACACTCACACAATTATAGAAATGGTTGTAACAAAATGCTCAGTAAAATTAATTTTTACCTTTCAAAGCACCATTATAATGGAAGCATAAAGTTTTTACAAAACATTCGCGCGGGATGCACAAAACATGAAGCCCACCAATCACACAGCAGCTGCCCTATTGGATATGTCTAGGGCCTTTAGTATGGCGCCAACTCATGATTGTCAAACTACATGACTCATTTGACATTAAGGGCAAGATACTCCCTTGGATATCCGATTTTCTCTGGGATAGATCAATTACAATTAAGTATAATAACACCCTCTCGTATTTTTTCGGAATAAAACAAGGAGTTCCTCAGGGCTCAGTCTTGAGTCCAGTATTGTTTTCCTTATATATCTCTGGTATCGAAAAAGAAATTATCAAATATTGTAAAGTGGGTATATTTGCGGATGATATCATCATCTACAACTCAGGCTCAGACACATTGAAGACATCGAGCTTAAAATCATTAATGCTATGGACGGGGCTTACTCTTTTGTTGAACAACACAAATTAATTTTTAATGCTTCAAAATCAATTTCTACCTTTTTTACAACCGACAGACATCTTTTCAATTATCATCCTCGAATCTTAATGAATGGAAGTCAATTGAACTATAATAAAAATGCCAAATACCTTGGTTATATCCTAGATCAGGAAATTACAAGTAATAAACATATTGAAGGACAAGTGCTCAAGGCTAGAAAAAGGCTTGATATTCTCAAATTTATATCAGGTCGAGATTGGGGTGCAGAAGCTAGCACACTTCGCACTACATACATCTCCCTTGTTAGACCAATACTAGAGTATGGTTTCCCTATCTATTCCTGTGCTTCCAAGACCAGTCTGGCTAAGCTTGAGAGGGTGCAGCACAGCGCAGCTAGAGTCATCACAGGACTACATCATAGTTGTCTAAATGAAATTATGAATTATGAAAGTAATTTGGCGCCTCTTTCTCAGAGAAGAATTCTGTGCCTTACAAAATATTATAACAAGCTAATTAGCTATAACGAGCAGCACAGAACTTCTAGCTACCTCCTAGATTGGACCAGCAACCAACGACTAAAGAAACACAGTTCCTTTTCCTATGCAAGGGCACAAAATCTCCCTTCTTTGAATGTAGAAGGGCACTCATTGAAACCACTGGGAGCTGGATTAGAGCTTGATGGAATATACTTCCATGAGGAGCTCCTAACAACTGTGACAAAAAACTCAGAGATTCCGGCTCTCGTTAAACAACTAACACTCGAAACAATTCATAATATCCCTCCATGTTCTTTGAAAACTTATACAGATGGCAGTAAATATGTGGGGGAGTCTCGGGCAGTGAGTTGTACATAAACACAGTCTCCGGAGAACTAGAATTTAAAATAAGAAACCCTGATAATTGTTCCGTGTTTAAATCAGAGCTAATAGCCATTAGAAGAGGTTTACAGTATGCAGTAGAGGTGGAAGATCAATTAAGGGATATCTGGATATTGACTGACAGTCGTGCTTTAATCCAGCATCTTTTAAGGGAAGTAAGACCTGATTTATCTTCAAAAAATCGATTTCTCAATTTTAGTTATTTTAAATAAAGCCTACTTTTCTGAATCTAAAAATGTATAACACTCATATATTTGACGTTTTTTAATGGTTTAAATAATCGAAAATAAAATATACACAAACAGTGCCGCGCCCCCTTGCAGAAAAGTTACGGTTTCAAATATACCCACTGTAGTACCAATTCAACAGAAAAGTATTGATTAAATGATTATTTTCATAACCTCCGTTATTTTTTTTTTCTAAATCTGGCATTAACATTTAAAGATAGCAAAATTTCCAAGCTGTGTGAATGATTTGTTCACAATGCGTGCGTGGTTTGTGTTTACTTTGTGATTTGCCTTGTGATTGTTAGCTCGATTTATGCTGCTTCATTTTTAAATCAGCTGATTAATTATTATAATTAATTCTATAACTCTGTTTGAGTTTAAATTGGTGTCAATGGTTTGTTTATCATGCCTCGAAAGAGAAGTTTCAACAGTAGGAAGAGACATCAGAATCAACACACAACGAAGTATGATCAAAGCAATGTACCTGAAGCTGAGAGTGCTTCAAAACAAAAGCTGGAAAATTCTTTTGTAATTAATGAAGACTTTGAAAATAATTCAACTCAAGATGTAAATATTATTAGTGTTAAAGTTCTAAACAGTTTGATTAACGACATGTTCGTGTGTAAACAGTGCAATTCAATGGAGTGTTTTATTGTAAATGAAGAGTTACAAAGCCACAGAGGTCTTGCTTCTTTTATAAAAATTCACTGTAAAGTCTGTCAAAACTCTTTTACAACATGCACATCCCTCATATCTAGTTTAGGATATGACATAAACATTAGACTGGCATATGCAATGCGTTGCATAGGGAAAGGCAGAAATGCTGCAGAAATTCTTTGTGCCATCTTGAACTTACCTCCTCCTCCACAAAAATTTGAGAGGCTCAATGACAGCTTAAAAATGCATTGACAGTTGTTTTTAAAAAGTCTATGGAAATTGCTGTAAGTAATGCTGTTGAAGCTAACGATAATGTCAGAGATATTGCTGTATCTGTGGATGGCTCGTGGAAAAAGAGAGGTCACACTTCGCTCAACGGGGTCGTGACAGCTATTTCTGTGGATACCGGAAAGGTGATAGACTTTGAATTGTTGTCGAAGTATTGCTTAAAATTCAAGAAAAGTGAAAAAGCTGTGAGGACTGCCAGAAGAACTACGAAGGTCCAAGCGGTGGCATGGAGACAGAGGGTGTCTTTCGCATTTTCAACCGTTCCGTATCTTCGAGAAATGTGCGCTATACCAAATATTTAGGAGATGGTGACTCAAAGGGATTCTTGAAAATCAAACAAGCAAAAGTGTATGGTGACACAGATGTTGAAAAGTTAGAGCGCCACGTCCAATAGAGAATGGTCTCACGATTGAAATCCTTGAAGAGTGAATTCAAAGGGAAGAAACTCTCAGACGGCAAGGCAAATTCTGTGCGAGGCCACCTAACTGATGCTGAGATCTTACTTTTGCAGAATTACTATGGTCTCGCAATCCGTCGCAATGCTAAAACCTCTGTAGATGAAATGGCAAGAGCTGTTTGGGCTATATTTTCATAAACTCTCGACAGACAGAAATCCTCAGCACGTTCTATGTCCTACTGGGAAAGAGAGTTTGTGTAAATATAATAAGAATATAATCAGCTCAATATAATCAGAGTGTGGAGGAAATTATGTCCATGAACATTCATTGCTGAAAGCAGTGCTCTTTGCTATTAAAAAATCTTCCGTGACCTGTTATCAAAAGAGCTTTTGAAGAAATGCCTCCATGGAGGCACGCAAAATCCCAATGAATCCTTCAACAACTATGTGTGGGAAAGGATTCCCAAGAACACTTTTGTGGGGAAAGAAACCTTAGAACTTAGAGTCATGGATGCACAGTCATCTGTTTTAATGAAGGGGTTCTCATCCAAACGATGGTGCTGAAGGATATGGGTATTATTCCTGGTAAAAATATGTGTGACGCACTGCGAGAAATCGATCGCATGCGTGTTCGAAAAGCTGAACATCTCATCCAAAAATGAATAAAGATGCAAGATCGCTGAAAATGCAAGAAAAAAGAAAGAGAGAGGCATTAGAGGCCAATATGGATACAGATTATAGTCCCGGGAAGTTTTAATTTCTGTTTAAGATAAGAATTTAGTGCAATTTTTTGTTTTTTGAGATTTTTATCAAATTGCATATTTTTAGTACATAGGTACGCTCGTACAAAAAGCTAATGCATCAAATCATCTAAAATATTTTGTACTTATGTGTGAACATTATGTGCATGTAGTAAAGTGTTTAAAATTTGCTTTTTGCCAAAATAATTTTTTATAAAGAAAGTTTGTGTGAAAAATTTTCGGAAAGCTTAACATATTTTGCTCTTGTATAAATTATTATGCATATATTGCAAAATAAATTACTTTTAATTTGTTAAATTATATCTGCTAGCCTTAATACACACTTCCGTCAGGTACAAAGTATCCAAATTTCTCGACGTCGACAACGTGTTACTTCCCTTAAAATGGAGCACTGTTGGAGATCAAACTAGCCTGGACATACTAAATCTTTTTGAGAGACTGTCACCTGAACACACAGCACATTTCCAATGAATTCCTTCGCACGTGGGAGTAGAGGGGGAATGAAAGAGCGGGTTTCTTGGCCAGATCGGCGTCAGAGGAGGTAGTAAACACAGGAGGAGAGCTCACATCTAGTGAGATTTCTCTTCCCTGGCAAAAACTGAATTCAATAAGCTTATGAAAATTCCTCCCACCCATCCATGGTACTTCGCCAAAAGATCGGGTGAGACCTTCAATCTTTGACAAAGATCTTATCAAACTGCCTTTTCCCGCTATCTGAGTGGGTACACGAGAGGAATCACCTTTCAGCAGGGGCAAAGGACATTTCCAGACTGTCCATGGTGTTCCGTCAATGTGGCTTCCCCTTGACATATCTTAACCTGCCTAAATTTGAAGAAAGACGATGTCCTTCGGGACCCATCATATTTCTTAGACATAGATATTTTTGGCTTTATAGGGGTTGTCTAGCCTAGCTAGACAACCTGAGATAAGTAACAACAACAACAAAAAGCTTTTTACAGAAAAAGATCTTTTACCAAAAACTTTTTGCAGACATTTTATAAAAATTTTTCACAGAAACAATTAAAGGACTAATTTTTTTTTTCATAAATATTTCGAGATATCTACAAATATTAAAATAAGTTTAAATATTTGGAAATTTTTTTCTGTATTGTCTAAAAATGGTCCACTTTGACCAAAAAGTAATGAATAGAAAATACATTTTGCTTTTAAAAATTTTAATGCTTTTTCAAGAAGAAGGTAAATAATGCTTTTCAAGAAGAAGAAGAAGGAAGGAAGAAGAAGGTCAATGCACAAAATATAATAATGACATTGCCATATTAATAGCTTAACTTATTTATTTCATTAGAAAAAATGATGCTTCATTACTTGCTAAAATCCTCAATCCAAAACAAATGTTTCTATTCTATTACAAAAGAAGTTCTTGAAAAAAATAAAACATTTACTTTTCATTCAATAAATTTAAGATAATTTTTTGAAAAAAAATGCTAGGATATCAGAGTAATGAAAATAAAGAACAATTTTGTTCTTCATCTTTGCCGAAAATGTCTTCTGCTCTTGGCCACCGGACTATCTCAGCTTGAAACCCTGTGATTTTTATCTCTGGAGTCATGTGAAAGAGAAAATGCATGTACAAAGACCAAAACAATTGAAAAACGTAAATTATTCATGCCTTATGCCTTTCATCAGTGATTGCAGACATGTTTCAGAATATATGGCATAAAATGGGCTTCCGCCTAGATATTGGCCGAGTGTTTAAGGGAGTTTACATGGAATATCTACGATACATATATCGTAGATATGCGTATGTATACATGATGTTGAAGTTCCAATGTACTACATAATATAAGTCAGCATTAAATCTTATCGATACATTCTTTCCGCTATATTCATTTAAAAAAATCTATTTATGTATATTCATCCATCTATCTATAAATGTATGTATGTGTGTGATTTAATTTGTCATTTATTGAAAAGTTTATACACACTGAAGTTTGTGTAAAAGACATAAATAATAATTTACGAGATATTTTAGATATACATTCACAGAATTTTGTATGTGATATCAAGAAATGATTCAAGCGTATGAAACTGGCATTGCCTAATTTCTTTGCTTCCATTTTTCTTGTTTTATACATCTTGAGTATTTATTAATCTTCAAACTGCTTAGAATTTCGCTATAACAGACTTTTTCGACTTGAATTTAAATATTCGGTACGAATGATCTGAACATTTTGTTCATAAAGTAACAAAATACATTCTTTATTTAAAATGTCGAAATACCAATTTAATTTTATCTCAGTGCTATTTTGATAAAATATACTCTTATTCACTTACTACAGAAATGTTTTCTGATAAACTAAAAATATAAAAATACAAGCAATTAAACTGCCATATTAAACAAAAATTATTTAAAAAAAGTGAAGGGAATATAAAGAAAAATTTCTTTTTCAAGCGTTAAATTTATTTATATATATTTATTTTTTAGTTTAATTTATTTTAACAAAGTTTGAAAATTTGAGAGATGAACAATATATGTTAACTAATTTTATTTATGAACATTACGAATAACAGAAAAATTTTAAAATGCTTAACTATCACTGCTAAGTTATTTACTGACTCTAATGAGGGAAATGTTCCGCCAGCTAACTATTAATAGAGCTATTATTTGATTTATAAATGTAAAAATATCTTTCAAAATATGGGTAACATAAATAAAACGAATAAAAATGTATGAGAAGACGTAGTCAAATTAATGGAAGACAAACTTTTAATGTCCGTTGCCATTTTGAAATGTTATTTACATAATTATAATTAAGATCTGAAAGCAAAATGTTAAATTTAAGAAAAATCCTACAAAAAAACCACAAAATATTTTTCAAAAACTAATTACTATAAGAAATATAAAAATGTGTGTGTGTGTGTATGAAATCTTTTTAAATGTAAACAAAATATTCATGAAGCAAAGCGTAAAAGGTAAAAGCATATATAAATTAAGATTTTTTTTTTACAAATTTTCTGCAGTGATCAAAAAAATATATATTAAAAGGTAAGGTCAAATTTTTCATCCATAAAGTGAAAATAAAAATTATATATATATATAGAATAATTTAATTGACAGTGATTAAATAGAAATTTAAAAAATGTGGATTTGAACAAGGAAAATTTAATTACTGATTCGTCAAATCATCAGGAAATTTTATGTTGAACTGGAAATTGCTTTTAACGTATTTAGTAAATTTAATGAAAATCAAATGCCTAATTAACTGTGGATGAAAGTCTTATCATTCAGGTTGTGGTAGCTTATGTCCGTTTTGCTTAAACCTTTAAAAATATCCTTAAAGGCAGACTTGTGAGAACAAAAACACTAGTTTTCTCTTTTAAGGGGATGGCAATTCAAATTTATTTTATCGTAACTAAGGCATTGTAATATACGTTAAACATTTATTTTTAACTATAAGCGATAACTGAAATGTTCAAAACTCTAATTTTGTTGGTAATCAAATTATTTTGATGAAATTTTGTATGAAAAACTATAATTAGCACTATCTTAAACTCTTAAATTTTATCTTCGTACCTACGAATGAAACAAAAATCAACTTTTCTTCTATTAGTGATATTCTTGATCAACATTTCTTAATCCTTTATTATTAAAAGCAGAAAAGCTTCACCCAAGCTCTTCCCTTAAACTAAAGGCACAAAAATTCATTTATTGAGCTTTAGCGCCTTTCACATATATGAGTTTTTTAATTTGGTACCATTATTTTAGGCACAAAAAGGACGTCTCTTAGAGAGCCTCCTCTCAGTCATGTATGTATTCGGAAAGCCATGAATTGAGAAACGCAGAGCAAACATAGAGTAACTCTTAGGTATTTTTTTCCAGCTCTATTACAAGTCCAACCAGACCTCTCTGAAACTAGCCTTTCTATAACCAGGAGATCTTAATAAGTTTCACTTGTAATCAGTGAGTATATTCTACTTCTGACTATCCATCTTCTAGCCTACAAATGATTCTTCACCACATTCCATAGTTTAAACGATTATAATTAGTTATTTTAACAGTAATCTGTACTACTGAAAATTCCATACATATATGCAAGTTTTAGGAAAACCTCCACTTTTCAACTTTTAAATCTACTTTCTTTCTATAGCATTGTCTTCATAAAACAGACACTAGTCGTTTCCTAAATTAATCTGTACAACATGTTTTAAAATAATTGTGGTAGATCTAATTTTATTTATTTCAAGCAACATATCTGTATCGTTAATTTTGGACTATAGCATTTATATATATTTAGATGCAATAATTTCTCCATACCTTGAATATTTAATAGTCTTAATTAAAGCACAAAATTTGCAACTTTTACATTTAACAAATGGAAATTATTTTTATCTACTGAAAAAACTGCATTTATAAAGAGGTAATATGTTTTTGCTAATATGTGCAATTCTTCAATCATTCTTTAGTTTCATATTTTTAGTTGTGTTAGACTAAGAAACAATTACAACAATTTCAAAGAAACCAGTACCTTAACTTTGAAACGGAATAACCCAGTGAGCACTTGAAAGCGTCACATTTACACTCACGCCAGGATAAATACCTTTCCAGATTATATCACGAAAACTTAATGCCCCTCCAATCAAGATTTATTTTGACTTGGGCGAAAACGATGCCTATTCTGCCGGAATTATTTCCCAACAAAATTCCCTTTCAAAAGGTTGAACTTTCTTATGGCAGTGTTAAGCACTGAGGATAAGTATTACGCGTACTGAATTTTTTCATTGATGACAAAAGTATATTATTCGCCATTAATAATTAATGGGGGATTTATCCTAGAACTTAAAGATGGAAACATACGAATGTTTGTATTTTGATTTTTCACCTTTTGATAAAGAATGATTTATTGAGATTTGGTAAATTCTATGGCTTAATTAAAATTAAGGCAAAGGTGTCATTCATATGAATGGTAGAAAGTGTATTCACAGTTCATTGCTTTCCAAAACACGTCGCATTGATAGGACACACACACACACATATATATATATATATATATATATATATATATATATATATATATATATATATATATATATATATATATATAAACTGCAAGTTTAATATATATGTATATATTTATTGTTTAGGTTTTGTAAGGAAACGCGAAAGTTTAAATTTGTAATTCATCTCTTGAGCGTGATTGGAAATTAGAGGCGTTGACTGCGTTTATGTCTTGAAATATGTTCTTGATTTTCTTTAAATCTAAATAGCTTATTTTATGTAATTTTAATATAATGTAAATGAACAAATGCGCTTCTTTAATTATTAATTTGACGCTTCTGTAATAAGTTATTAAAGATAAAAATACATTTTAAATGGATTAAAAATTATAAATCGAAAATTATCTAGTAAAAAGCACAGTAAAACTATTATTTTACTTAGAAATATTACTGACTTTTATAGATTCATATAACATATTGCTTGAAATTGCTTGATTCAACAGTAAAAAGTTTACAAAAGTAAACTTTGCTTGTAAATGACATCAGAAAGATCATTTTATTATTTATTTATGAATAAATTCAGAATACTATATAATCTGAGTTATTTTAATTTATTATATTTACCTTATAAAGTGAGTGGATTTTTCCTGAAATAAATTTAACATTAATGTGAAAAAGTATGTTGAAATAGGAATCAGCGTAAAATGCATTCATTACTTTCTTTCAATCCTCATCGTTCTCCTCATTTGAACACGTGACCTGTATAAGTTGTACAAGCCTGTGAATGATGTCTCATAAGTGAAAATCAACTCATAGTATGGAAGCAAGTGAATGAATTCCTTTTTCATTTTTTAATCATCTTTTTGTAAAATGCATCTCCAGCATAGTGACTAAATCAAATATTGATTATCATCATGTAAATGTTAAAATCTAATTTTTATCCAGTATTTGAAGTTTCGCTTCCTACTTTAAATACTTAAATATTATAACTTATATACTTTTTGTATTTAGTTTCACTTTATAATATTTATATTTTGAATAATAAAAGTTATTTTTTACTTAATTGATGTTTAATTGTATGCATAACGGGTAGAATTATATTTTTACTTTGAATACTCGAATAAGTAATTTAAAATCATTCTCTCTTAGAAAATAATATGTTTTTTTATTTCTAATGGAGAGGAGAAAGCAAACAAATACAAAGAGTAACAAAAAGGCATAAAAATTAAGGAGGCACAGAAAGCAAAAGATGTTGCGCTTCAATATCTAGAGGACCAGGAGTCGAGTGCATGGAGTGAGCTGCAGTGATAGAGATGATTGTGATTCATGGGTTCCTTAGAACCACAGAGTCGACTATCAACAGAGTCAAAGATCCGAAGGCGATATGGAAAACACATTGTTTAAAATTTTATTTTACACATGATTAATCATTTCAATAAAAAGTACATAAATGTATACCGATATGATTTCTGCAAAATATATTAATCTAACAATAATATGCAATAGAAATTTAATTCCACGTTTTTAAATAAAAATTATACTTTGAACTTCTGTTGAAATTAACACAATTCAGTAAAATAATTTAACTGCTTTTGATTTTTTCTTCTATGTATTGAAATCAGGGAAGATATATAATGTAAATATATTAACATGTCATGTACTTTAAGACATAATTAGATTGTACTAATAGTACAAAATAAAGAAATATTCTTTTAATTAAATACTTTACATACAGTGCCAGTATTAATTAAAATTGAGTCAAGTCTTAAATTAATTATTTTGGGGTAAATGCAAAGAAATATTTATAAAGATATATTTATTAGAATATATTCATCTTTGTGTATAAAATTGAAGTAAATCTAATTTCAACGATTATTTATTAAGTTTTTGGGGTTACCTAATCCATCAACCTTTGACTATATGTTTAAATTTCACTTAAGTCATAATAAAAACGTTTTACAATAAAGAGATGCTTACCGTACAAGCTTGTGCTCTCATATTCTTCAAAGATCTTCAAGAAATTTCAAATAACTAAATCTGTAGACTTTTGAAAGAGTTTATGGAAAGACTCAAACTTTAAAAAGCTTACAATTCTCTCTTAGATAGCAGAGACTTAAGCTTTTTTTTATCAAAACATATTTCTCTGGCGGCGTATTTTCTCGACTATAAACTAAGTATATAGATCCTTTACTCAGGAGGAAATTTTTTAATACCAGGATCGTTTTTCTTCGAAAAGTTCTTAATCGCTGGTACGATACTTTATCAAGTCCATGTGGAATAGACTCTAAAGAAATGCGACTTAATCTGTAGGGTCCTAAGAAATGTTTCATCACAATATGCCCAATGGAAAAATATTTATCGCTGACAGAATTTTTTCTTTTTGCAAAAATAATTTAACAGAGAACATTTTTGGATACCTATACAGCTAGAAGGCAAGTACGTCGTAAAAAAATGTTAAATATTTAATCCTTTTTTAGCAAACATCTGAGCTTTTAACTAAATAAAGAAATTTTAAAGAAGATTTATGTCTATGTAATTTAGGAAATTTAAACACAAGTGTTTTTTTTAAATAAAAAATCTCATGATATACTTAGGTCAAAATAAAACTCGTTTCTCACAAAATGACTACATTCATGAAATTTAAAGTTTAAGAAAATTGAATCTTTTATAAAATGCGAGAATTAGAATTCGTAAACATATGACAAGGACTATTTTTTGTACCTTAAATACATATTTATTTAAACTTAAACCATGCGATAATTTTTATAGAGCGATGAATTATTTTTTTATTATTTTAAGAATATTCAAATAAAAATACAAAATGGTTAAATAGTTGATTGGGGTAGCATCTTAAGCTCAGAATTTTGTTTATTGAATAGGAATCTTTTTAATAAAACTAGGCTTGAAAGATTATATAAATTAAATATTTTCAAACGGTAATTATATTCCCTTTGTCATATAACATGATATTTTATTATTATATTTAAAAAATAGTAATAAAAGAATAAAGAAAAAGCATGTTACAAATAATTTGAATAGAATAATCTAAATTAAACAATATACAAAAATATTACATTTAATTTTTATCTTAAGAAATCCAATTATTAAAAAAAAATTTCAAGAATTAATACACTGCTGGACAATTGCTAAAGATGGATAACACTATCATCCATAGCAACCACAAAATGAAAGGAAGCAAAATGTGGAAAATTAGAATAAAAAGGCGCTCCGTGGCTGAGTGGTCAAAGGCATCACTCCGCTAATCGCTTGAGAGCGTAGGAGTGTGGATTCGATTCCCACCGTGGCCCTGGGTGTTTTCTTCGTTATCTTCTGTGGTTGTACATCTGTCATTGTGCTATTTGTCCTATTATCGACGAAGACTTACAAGCGGATCTCAAGAATCAAGCATACAAGTCTGAATATATGTAATGTAATAAATAAATAAATAAATTAGAATAAGTGCGGGATATAGTAAGAAGAAGTATGCGTATGCAAATTTTTTTCCACGCCTGTTCATCACGTGATAGCGTTCAAAAGAGCTTTAAAGGTTTTGACGCGTGTGAACAGTTGTTGTTTCAAGTCAAAGTTTCACAGGAAAGATTTAATAAACGAACTGGAAATTTTTGGCATGTCTTCCCGACATCACTTAGATGATTTTATGCGTGGCCGAATTATTGGAAAGATCGAAGAAGGGCGAAAAATAACAGATGTTGCCTGGGAGTTCGACATCGCCCACAGCGTTGTTTCACGGCCGTGGAAGTCATTTAAAACTACTGGAATGTGTAGTAGGTGGCACGGGGGAGGTCGTGTTAGAAGTACGACGCCTGCAGACGACAGGTATATCGTTCTATCAGTAAAAAGGAACAGGCGCACCACAGCTCAACAGGTGGCAAATCAGTTTCTTGCTGCCTCAAGAAAGCAGATCTCCCGAAAAACTGCTGCCAGACGTTTGAGTGCAGGAGAGCTATACGCCCGCAGACCTGTTGTGTGTGTCCCATTCACCAGACAGTACCGTACTGCCCGTTTGCAATGGTGTCGTGAGGATCGCAATAGGACTAGGACAATAGGCAATAGGAAGCCAACTGATCTGGCGCGAGAGTGGTACTGCTTATCGTCCAGAAAGTATCCAGGAAAAGGACCGATATCCGACATGCAGTGTCATGGTGTGGGCCGGCATCATGATCAATGGCCGCACGCCCCTACATGTGCTTGCGAATGGGACTATGACGGGCCAACGATACATTAATGAAGTTCTACTTCTTCATTTTCGTCTTTTCCGTGGTGTTGTCGGTGATAAATTTGTTTTTATGGACGACAACGCAACATGTCATCTAACACTCGCTGTTCAGGATTGTCTAGACAGCGAGGGTATTCAACGCTTTGTATGGCCATCACGTTCTCCAGATCTAAACCCCATTGAAAATATGTGGGATGCTTTGGGGAGGCAAGTTGCTGGTCGAAACTATCCTCCGACAAACAAGAACACCCTCATTAGTGCACTCCCAGAGGAATGGGATACATTGCCTCAACGGCTGCTGGATAATGTTGTGCAAAGTATGATACGACGTGTGGAATGTTGCATCACTCTCCACGGTGGACATATCCCGTACTGATAACTTACTTCATGGTGCCTGCTGTCTTTTGGATGCATTGTTCCATTTTTCCGTATGCAGCATCAAATGAGCATTTTTTTCTTTCAGATGTTTCTCAGCTTTTGTATTTTCCAGAACAATAAATATTCTTTATTCTAATGTCTGAACAGAGTGGCAACTATATTTTATCCTACTAGGCCTCATGTCTCGCTTAATGTCATGCTACATTGCAATTTGTAATCCGTCCTTAGTAATTGTCCAGCAGTGTATAGTACTAAGGGTTTATTCACTCTTTAAAATTCCCTTAACATTATTGTTTTTCAATAATGTTCAATTTCCTATTTTTAGAAATTAATAACCATAATTAACAATTCACGATTTTTGAAAATTAATCTCAATGATTAACAATTCACAATTATTCCAACAAATATTTCAGGTTATGTGAGTTTACGAAAAAAAACTGTTTTGAAGCTTTATACTCATAGGCTTATAGCTCGCATTGAGTAAGATTGAGTTCTTATTTGAAACCTAATCAAGATTGTCAAATATTTTAGTTAGAACTTTTTAAAATTCTTGGTACAATTATTCTTTTGCCATCAAACTTTTAGAGTGAATGTAATTGAGTTGTTCGCATCATTTTAGTTTTCTCTTCATAAATTAAGAATTATGCGATCACAACTTGAATTTTGCTTAAAAACTATTTTTTTATGTTACTTATAGAATAGATTGATATTCATCTGAAAAATAATCATTGAATTCGATCAGGGTATAAAATTGTGTTAATTATAATTAGTTATTATCATTTTATCTCAAAACTTAAAAGTAATATCTAAACAGATCCCTAACAGAATAAGAAGGAAGAGTCTTATACTTGCCAGCCTATTAATTATTGATTAATAATTATTTTATATTTAATTTTTTAACAAAAAACACATTTTTGAAGCAAAAAAATCCTTCATTACCGTGAAGACTTATTAGTAAATTGTGTCTTGCCTGCTAACTGAAACATATAAATTGAGTTAAGAAACAAATATTATATAGGTAAAAATTTATTTTCTGCAAGGATATTTTTCAATTATTTTTAACATAATGATAAAAAAAAAAATGTAACTAATTTAAGATACTGAGCAAAGTTATAAAAACAAAATAATATATTCTTGAATATAACTCAGAACTTATTTAATTATGAAAATATGTTTCATTTATCGATTTATGTGCCTTATGAAAGGTATTTTTGTAACTCAATTACTTAATTTTTTTCTGCTTCAAAAGTGCCAGTCTTTCTGAAGATTTGTTTCACAATTAGTTGAATTTATTTGAAACCAAAGAACTGTGCTCTTAAACTCTTTAATTGTAAAAATATCATTTTAATTCAGTAAAAGATTTGGCAGAGGGATTCTAGAACGTTGGCAATGTTAACATTGAATTTATGCTTGAAAAAGTAGCATTCTTGAATTAGTAGTTGCTCGCATGTGATCTCATTAAAATTTTGATTATTACTGAAATTAAAGGAAATTAGACATTTTACCCAAAATTAGAAAATTCAATTTATTTGTAATTTTGCTTGGAATTAAGTATGTTGACAGAAGATACATTGCAACAGTTGTTGCAAATCATTTATCAAATGTTATTTTGTTAATTTTACTAGCGTAACTTCCGTAAAAAGGCATCATAAAAGTAAATATTATAAGTGAAACATTTTTCCAATTTCTCATCTATGCAATCTAAAAATATAATACATTTAACTCTGCTTAAACTTTCTTTAAAGTACAACTATTTCAATTATTTATTTTACTGCTTCAGAACTAAATTAATTGATAATAAAATATTGATTCAAATCTACGTGTAATCTCTCATGACCTAAAATTTCTCTCTAAGCGACATGTGGAAGCTCAGAGTGCTTTTCTTTCAACGACAGTTTCATCACCCCTGAAAGGCCAAATTTACAAAAAATTTAAATTATTTTTTGCCTTACGTCCTGATCTCTATTTCAAATTGCAGTATTGGTAGCTGCTGTTAATTGTAAGAAGCAAAATAATTAGAATGTAAAACAAACCAAGACTTTAAAGTTTCTTTCCATACTAGATTTCCAAAAGACATTTAATTTCTTATGAAGTTCTATTTAAGTTAAAATTTTCAATGATGGTGAACAGAATGATTCTTTTAATCTATTGAAAAATAGTTAAGATTATAGATTATTACAATAGTTCTACACACAGTATGGGTAGGACGTATGACAGGAATATAAAGCTTTGCATATCATTTTAAAATCATATTTTATCTTTTTGTAACAAATTGCAATATATCTTCTATTAATTTTACCAGAAAAATTCTTATTAATGCACAAGCCCAGTGATTAAGTTAGTGTTATTCATCTCAACACTTGAAATTTTTTAATCTGTTCTTGAATCAAATATTTCATTCTAATCATCCGTAGAACAGCAATTTTGTTTTAAAACATGGATTTTTCTAGATTAAATTACTCAAAATTAAAATTCCAATTTCATAATCAAAATAATTTAAACCCTGCCTATAATTAGAAATCTAAAGCTGTAAAGATTTTATATTGTATATAATTTTATTCTTATAGTCCATTTATTATATATGTACATTTACATTATATTAAAAAATAAATAATTAAAGCAATAATTCGTGACCTAACTGAAAAAAGAATCATGGGAAAATGCAGGTGAGGCATCTGTTAACTGAACTTGTAATTATTCAAATTTTTTTGGAAATATAAGGAAGATATTTACAATATGCAAATATCATTATACAAATATAATCTCAATCAAAATAACATTTATAAAATTAATTTTAAAATACGAACATATTGTTCAATTCACATTATATTTTGCTATTGAAACAAAAAAAATTGATATTTTTGGCTTAACATCTTAGTCCAAAATAAAATAATATGGAATTATATGAAAAATATCATATGGAAAAATATTTGATTATCAATAAATCTGATATAAAGACTGCATGATGTTTTGTTTTTTAAAATTCATAACAGAAATAATGGAGCTAGATTTTGGATTAATATAATAATTTTCTCATTCATAGTGTTTAAAAAGAGAATTATAAAGAGAATATAAGAATAGTAGTGTGTTTAAAAAGAGAATATAAGAATTATAAAATTTTGTAAATATGTATTAATTAAAAAATATGCTTATATACTTTAATTAGTAAGAAATTTATCGAAAACTTTCAACTTTGCTACACTTATATAAAAATTGTTAAAAAAAATATCAAAAGCAGCCAGAAGAATATGGAATTGAGATGCATGTCTAATTAAAGCTATTTCAATCACGAGACAAAATGTTATATGTGGGTAAAAGTTTTGTAAATCTGGTAGGTGAACGTTTTCTTACCTTTCTGGTTGCATTCATTTGAGGAGAATCTTGATCTGGGATTTAGCTTCAAGACAATCCTGACATGAGATACAAATCCAAAACAATGGGGACGGCATTCCTTCGTTTAAAATTGTAATTATTAATTATTGGACTGTTTTAAAAAAGGAAGTATGTTCAAAGACTCATTGACGATAATTTGGTGTACACATTTTCAATAAAAGTGAATCTTCAAGTGTAAACATAATGTATGTAGCATAAGAATTTTTCATCAGTTATCGTTCACTGCAATCAATATTCTACAATATAATGCTGCAATCAATATTCTACAATATACAAGATTAATAAGAAATTGTCTTTGGGTAAAATATTTTATAATCCTTAATGATACTGGGGGGTCACAGTAAATGTGCAAATTCAGGTAGCCCTGTAATATGGTTGTTGTCTAATGTGGTTGTTGAATGTATAATCTTAAGCACAAGAAGTAATAGGGCATTTTTTTACTTATATACATTAGAGTATCAGGTTGATATCATTTTGAATCAAATATGCAACTGTCAGTTGGTGTTTATCAGGAAATAATGCAATTCAGTAATTTAATTTTCTACCGTACAAAACTTGCATGAATTTCAGAATTCTGGTTTTTATGAAAAAAACTAGTACTAGATTACACATGATTCAATAAATTCACATTTGATTTTGTCATCAAGCTGTGTGATTTTCCGGTCTGTTTCTTTCTGTGCTTCCTTGGTTCATAAAATCTTAAACAACACACAAATCGTTATCTTAATAATTTCCTTAAAATATTTAAACTGCAAATATCTTCGATTGGCACAAAATCAATGATAACAGTTCACAGTTGTGTTGAATCTAGAAAATAATAGTGTTGTGGGTAAGTTTTACCGTTCTACAAAGAGTTGTTATAAATTATGGCCTTCACGGTTGAAGAAATCATAAGCGTATACTTTCCATAAGTTGATAAACCGGTAAAATTACCATTTTTTCTTTAGCTGCTGCCGATTTTATCAAATCTGGCTGGTCTAAACACTTTATAGTTCAAGCTATATTATCTTTTTCTCAGCTATAGTCGTCAACAGAAATTTACTCGATTGAAAATCATATTAATTCCATGAGGACTGTAAATCACCAATCACAAACTCTCCATTCACTTTAATGATCTGTTTTACAAGAATAAAAATTAGTAAACTCCTTTTTTACGCTTCATACTTTACTAAAATACCGTTATCAATAACGTATCTGTGATTCTTTTTCTCCGTGAAACTTATTTTATACACAATTCTCACGTGAAGGTTTCGATGTTTTCACTTGCCTCTATTATATATTTGCCAGTTTTGAAATTTTTTATCAGGTTTTATTAGAACCTTTGATTTTACTTTCAACATTAATGGCAAATTTTTTCATTTGATAAAAATTATATAGCGATTTATTCAATTTTTATAAAGTAACTAACTTTTAAATTATTCCTTTTATGCAATTTATTAACTTTTCAATATTTTTTCTTAAATATTTTATATAAATAAATTCGGCCAAAAAATAAAATCAGAAATTCTTGAGTTACTTAATAATGGCTTTAATGTAACAGTAATAATATTTATCATCATTTAAATTTTTATAATATTACATAATAACAGCATTTAGCATTAAGTAATCAAATCGTTCATATCCAATCAATAGTTAATTTAAAATTCCTTCTCAATAAATGGTTCGGTATATTTCCTCAGATTAAATAATTGCAAAGATTGAGGTCAGGGAAAACTGTGTCATCACGTAATTCTACTTTTGCAAATGCAATCATCATCAGTAAAAGAATTTTTCTCATATCTGAAGGATTTTTAGATTTTTCTTATACAATTTATAGAATGGAATATAAAACTGGTTGCAGAAATTGAAAGTCATTAGAACAGAAAAAATTATTTATTGGTAAAAATAAAAGAACCATTTTTTTAAAGTTTAGTAATTTTGATAAATTTCATTTCCTTCTAAAATAAATTCAAGAGAATCAATAATAACTCACATATTTCACACTAAGCAAACTTACTTATTTTAGTATTCAAAATAATGCTAATGATTTATTTATTGTACCCTTCCCATTTTCCTTGAAAATAAACTGCCAACTTTCAACATTTATTTCAATGAAAGATTTGCATCAAACCAATTTTCTTAATCATAATGATTTTCAGCTTTGTGCTAAAAATTTATATCGGATTATTTCAGTAGTATAAAAATATTTCCAATACACTCCACTCACTAGGGAATGAGAAAATTCCTTTCATAACCAATAACTACACTTTCAAAATTGGAATTACCTGACAACCGTCTGCCTAGACCTCAATGCTTCGATAATTGTTTCTTCGGAGAATAGCTAAAGAACAATTTTTGTTACATAAAGAAATGTCGAATTCCTTCGATGTTAATTCAAAATTTATTCAGAAAAAGGCTTATTACTGATTTTATGTCCTCCTCTTTGTATACATAAATAAATAACTAGTGTGACAAGAAATTACGTTAAAGCAGAAAATATTTATATCAAACAAATTTATACTTTTTAAGAGAAAAACAAAACTATATTTATATAAGAGAAACAATATTTGATGAGGTGTATTGTAGTCTCCAATTCTTTATAATTTTATTTAGCAAAGAAAATATGCTTACTTTCGAAAAAATATCATTATTTAAACTTAGGCAAAATCTTTTTAAAAGAATGAAAACTGAGAATACTCTTTGAGAATAATAATTGCTTGATATCTTTTCCAATTTTTATAAAAGTCAACACTGTTATATAAAACCAAAAGTAGGGCAATCTTATAATATGAATTGATAACAAATACCCAGTTTGTTTTTCAATAGAGTAATCAAGAAAAATTTCAGGACCAGAAAATATGAAATTGACTGAAATGATAAAAGTAATCTTCTTTATGACATGCTACTATATTTATAGCACTGGTATTATATTATTGTTATTAATTATACCAGCGACTTTATAAATGAAGTCCATGTAATTTAATGCTGTATTATTGTTTACGTGTAAAAGCTAATATTATATATGTACTTTTGATAAATAAATCATTTTGTAAAATTGTAAGTCGTCGAAATTAATATACCTGAATTAATAAGGATATCGATTTTTTTTAAATTAAAATTGTATATATTGCGTATTGTAAAACAGTTAAGAATCCTTTATAAGTTTATAACTCTAAGAAATCTTAAATTTTAAAGCATATAATGTGATTTAATATTAGGAATATTCTCTTATTTTAGAGTCGCATGATAGGACAATTTTAATTTTTGATACAAGTTTTATCATTTTATTGTATAATAAATAAATCATAGGAAAATCTTTCTTTAACATAACATTTGACAGACTAAAATTAGTTCTGTTGATTTGATTAATAACTAGTCATGTAATTAGTAATTAATGATGGCAATAATATATCAGATAATAGTATTAGAAACTAGCATTAGCACTAGAACTGATATAATTTATCAAATATATTAATTATAGCTTAAATATAAATTATGATTATTCAAACAATAAATTCTATTGGAATTTAGACCAGCAAGTATCTGCATTCCAAACATGAAAGTCATCCTCACTTCTCATAACTTATGAATAAGGAAAAATACATCATTTATTTAGTCACATTTTTTAGTTTAATATTTAATTATAAGAAGCTGTAAAAAATGTCATGCTCAAGCATTTTTTCGAAATTTTTCCAGCAATTTTTCAAATTTTCCAAAACTTTTTATTTTGCAACTTAAATTTTCTGTGCGTACTTTGATCATAAAAATATCATGGAACCTATTTTCAATTTTTTAAGAAATTAACTGTTGTTGATATATGTACAAAAAATAAAAATAATAATGATTTCATATCAACCAAAATTAATTTTAAAGTGTTTTAAACATTTTTAGAAAATCATTAAATATGACAAATTATGCTGCAAAATGTAAATTTTAAGCATATGTATATAAAAATTAAATATTTGTGTTTTTAAATAATAATAAAAATGCAAAGAAATTATTTATTTAAATAAAACATAGTATGTTTTCTACAGTGAAAAATATATTTAAGGAAATAAAAATATATTCTATTTTATGCTACTAAATTGCATTAAAAATCAAAGTTGGGTTTCTTGAATTGATAATTTGGATATTTTGCTAAAAAAATATGACATATTAAATAAAAATAATACCACAAGTTTATGAAATGATAAAGTAACATAAAGGAAATATATCTATCACATGATGGTTAAATTTATTAAAGTCATAATTTCATTTTAATTTCGCATTTTAATATAACTATATTATAGTCTGAGACATTATTTGTTTAATTATTCATATTAAGGGGCTTATGATGTTGTGTTTACATAATAAATTTTATGCTTACATATTTTATTCTAATTATTATTTTAGAAATTGTTTTATATTTTAATAAAATATATGCTGCATCGAAGTAAATATAATTTCATATTCTAAGAATTTATATTAATGCTGCATCAAATAAACTATAAATTTTAATAAAATGTTAAAAATTTATATACAAGTAATCCTTAAAGAAGAATATTTTTTTCTGATGCCTTTATCTGATGTTATTGAGGGTAATATCTCACTATAAAACAATCATACAAACGCTTGTTAATCATTGCAGCTTATTCAAATGCCATTAAAAATTATTTTTATTATAATGCAGCTTTCCTATTTATATTAAAACTATTCTTTTCCCAGAATACATAGTATTTAGTACAAAGACAGAATTTTCCGTTATGTTATGTCACCTGTGATGTATCACACTTTAAAAGTTTTGAAAAGAGTAAGAAAAGAGCTGATTTTAATCTCATATTTTCCAAAAAGGATTTGCAAGATCGTTTTATAAATATTATTGGAAAAAGATCGTTTATCAATTGATGCCAATATATTCTCTCTTGTGACATTTTCAAGTAATTAAAACATTCTATTCAGCTGGTTTTGTAAGAGAAATTTCACAATACAAGCTAAATTGAAAAGAAAAACTGACACATGGCAAATATTTATGAAAAATGAAGAGGCTTTTTCAAGAATCTTCTGAAAAATTTCTGCGATATTTCAATAAACAATATTACATTTTTTTGAATACCTTGATTTTAATAGACTGTTTTGAATTTTTACCAGTACATAAAACATTTTATTAAATTTCTTGTAACAATAATTTACACAACTGAAAGGCTAATCACACACATTTTTATAAAAAAATTCATGGGGAAGCTTTATAAGAAAACTTGCATTATATTTCATTAAATTTTATTCAAAACTCTTTTTAAATGTTATAAGTTTATGTATTTTAATAAAATATTCTCATTAGAGTTTATAATTGTACAACAGTATTTTTTATTCGGAGAGGAATTAATAAGATCTTGCTTTTTGCAAAAACACTACATCAAAAACTTTTTCTTACCAAAAATTCATATAATTGTGAACGAGGCTCCATTGTAGTAATTAGAAATTCAGAAAACTTATGAATCATGTAACTGATAAATTTAGGTTATTTACCACAAAAAGAGCTGAGTTATGGTCAGTATTCTTTAAATATTCAAATTTTAAACATCATGCATATGTGAACACATTTATATATGTTGCTAAACACAATAAATTCACTGAAATCAAATTGTATGCTATGAATGCGTGGAAAAGAGTTTTAAGGATGGGGAACTGAATTGTAAGTAATAATAGTTTATTTCATGACAAAAATTTTAATTTCTCTTTGGTATTCATAACCTTGAATTCTTAAATGTATTTTAGATTAATTAATTTTCATTTTTTGTTATTCATTTTATATTTCATTTTTAATCTCGTTATTTTTCAAATAATGCGTATTACTCCTCATTTAAACACATGTGGGTGAAAATTATACGAACATATAAGATATTTCTGAGCATATAAATAAGGGAACTTTCTATATTCTAATTAGAATATTTATCTGTAAAGTAAGCTGAAGTTAACCTCATTAAATAACAATTACACTTTCACTATGCTAAGCTGAATAAATTCACTTCCTCTATCTAAGCAGCCTATAAATGGTACATGAAGTTTTTATTTATAAAATTTCTACTAATTATAGAGAGAGAAATTTTAGATTTTCTCTCACATGAGAATCATTGAGAGAGAGAGAAAAGTTCCTAAATTGAACTTTTTACTATAGAATACTTTCTTCTATTCACTAATTAAGGCCATCCGAACTCCTCAATGATGCACACAGTTAACAATGTATAGTTTTGTCACACACAGTTAAAAAAAATTTTTAGCACACTTTTCATATTATGCGAAAATTTTAAAATTTATTCAAATGTTTCAAAAATCAAAGTAACACATATCTATATAGTTCAGCTTCCAAAATGATAATTTTACTGCAATTTGAACAGTTGCATTTTAGTCGAATTTTCTTCTCCCTTATTCCTGTTGGATTCATTTTATTTTAAAAGCATTTAGCATCATTTATATGATATTTCAATAAGTATATATCATGCCAACTGAAAATTTCCTTTACTCATCGAACAAGTTTGCCAAACTTTAGAACAAATTTGGTATTTTCATACGACACCATTCACAATGTTATCAAAATTATGACCTGATTGTGTAATAAGATTTCTTCCTCTTAAATTTCTTTGAGACATAACTTATTTCTCACAAAAATTTGCTTAAATTCTATAAGATAATAACTTTATAAGAAAGAAATCACACACATACTTAGGTGGAGAGTCTCGAGCAAATACTGGGTGTATTTTAAAAAGGGCTCATAAACCGATTTTACAGAAAATAATGCAAACAAGTTTGACAAAATTATCACTTATTCGAGTACTTGGGCATCTCAACTGCAGGGCCGCGGCTGCCTGCTTGGTTAGGACGTCTTATCGGAAGGCAGAGAGTTTGAATCCCTTTGAAGATACGTCCTATTCACTAAAGCTGGCTGAGGCACATTATATAGACCATGGTCGCAATGTCCTCCAAGTGAAATGATACCTTTTTGGGTGGTAAGACAAGTATTGGGGGTATGCTGCTTAGTCCCTGCTTCAGAATCCTGAAAACTGCATTCGGATGCTTCTATCTAATTGGTAGAGCCCAACCAGGGCTAGGTACAGGAAAGCATGTTGTTGCAATAGCTATTCTTCTCAAAAAAGAACCATGAATTCAAGGTAGTGAAAAATCACCATTTGTGTTATCTTTTTTAGTTCCAACATGAAAATATCAAAGTCAGGCAATGAAGATGTTTCATCGAAGGCCTAATATACCGAAATTATAGATTTTAAATAAATCAACAACTCTCTACTGATATAAATAATACATGTGTGGAAGGAGAGGCATGTGCTAAAGCACTTTTTCATCACATAAACTCCTTAACACAAAGAAGTGTGCAATTTTCAAAAACAAAGCTCCCAGTTATTTTTTTCCCAGTATTTTGAAAGGAAGATTTTAATTATTAAGGAAGATTTTAATTTTTAAGGAAGATTTTAATTTTAATTTAAAATACAAAATAATAAAGCAATTTTTAAAGATAGTGTATTTTTTATCTAAGAACCATTAAAATTATAAGTTATACTTTGACACATAGTTAAATGTTTTTTCATTTGTGACTACCTGAAAAACTTATGGATGGTCTTTACAGTGCTCTTAGTCAGTATTAACGTTACTGAAAATCAATTTTAAGTTATATAATTTTATAAGCGTATACAGAACTCCATAATAACAGAGGAATAATATCAGAGACTATGAAATATTTAATTATTCTTATCATGACTGTAAGTGAAGTTACATTAAACATCTAAATTTAAGTGTACAAAATTTTGAAAGGAAATAATAACAAATGGAACCATCAAAGTTTACATAGCAAAAGAATGAATTAGTGATGTTTAAGTGCTACTGTTCTCAGTTTGAGTGAAAAACATTTATCAGTTCTGATTAAACTGCTTAAATTAACTAAATATTCTAAGCAAATACCCACATGAATAATTTAGGAAGTACGACTTTTTAACCTAAGCTATATTTGTAATCATTAACTACCATTTAAGTATTTTAAAATGTAAGGGTTCCAATTGAATTCTAGGTGAACTGTAGAGATAAAAAATAAACTTTCATTTTTTTAATAATGAAATTACTTGTATTCACACTGGGCTTACAGAGATTTCTTCTATACCTATCTCTATGAATGAGCATCAATTTGAAGCATAAATGAAAACATATATTTTAATATAAAAAATAACAATCACACTTAGAAAGCTGTATAATTAAACACTGCAACCATAATACGAAAATATTTTAGCGAAAGTTTTTATTATTCAATAATATTTTAGTACATTATTTGAGTATTTTGCCTTCATTTTGCGGAACTTCTACACAAATATTCCCTTGACTGCTATTCACATTCTGCGTTTCCTTTTTTCATTGCATCTTGCCGGGATTACTTCATTTAAGATTTAAGGGCACCTCCTGCTTATTCTAAATAACTGTTGTAATTTCTGCTCAGGTGAAAGCAATTCACTAAAACTTTTAACTCCAAATGAATGTTTATCGTAGAATCTCGCCGAGAGAAATTCAGTAGTTCAAAATTTTTGAATAAAATGAACTTCAATATAAATTTCTTCCTTCAATGAATAAGAGTCGGTACAAGAGACAATGTAAAATGCAATTAGTTTTTATAACTTTCCTAAAAAAATTAAAATTTGTGTAAATGACACTTTTTGTAAATACAGTGTTAATTTTAATAATTGTAGGGTTAATCAAAATATTATTCTGACACCTGTAACTTTAGTTATTAATTAACGTTGCAATTATGTTCAAGTTAATCAAAGTGTTATTAATGAGAACAAATTTTTTTAAAATCACTGTTATACTAATCAGGTGTAAGGTAGTAAATAACTTTTATAGGAATCAAAAGTTATACTTAATAGTGTATTTAGCAATTGTGTCAATTATTTCGTATTTTAGTATTCTGAAATATTAAATATAAAGTAGGAATTTATCCTCTATGCACTAGCTTATGCACTTTTGTCAGTTAAGATTATTGAATCAACTTAGTAAAAATGTATTTAAGATGCTTTAGGAATTATAAAATTTATTTTTATTTTTAAATAATTATTATTTTGAACTATTTTGCTTATTTGATTCCAGTAATTGAAAGAAGTTTTTTAGAGAAAGCTATTTCTTACCATTTCTCTCCAATTAAGTAAAACATTATATGTTTCAAAATAAAATTAAGATTATTTTACAAAATACCATGTACGTAAATTTTAGTAATTCCCTTTTGAATAGCAATAAAATTATCGTCAAGCTTCTCAAATGCTTACTTTTTTATTTAAGTAAACAAAACAAATTTGACTATAAATTTTCGTTATGTGTTTGAAAAGTAAATTAATTTAGTGAATAAAAATAATTTTAAAAAATAGTTAAAATAAAAGAAAATAATATATTTGTATTATAACTCCAAAACCTAATTATATGATAGAAATTTCAGAAATTTAAGTTGACAAACTAAATAATTATTTTATCAAAATAGTTTGTCGCCACAAAATCACATCAGTAAATAAATTAGATGAAATATACTATTTGCATCTTAATGAAAAATGTTCATCTCAACAGCATTCAAAGCTATATTATTGTTTGCTGAATATTGACAAAAATAAATGCAATATAATTTTCTTGAAACGATATCCTTACATTCTTATTTTCAGAAAGGAACTTTTATGCCTTTATTTAATAAGTAAATCAATTATTGAAATATTTATCCTAAATTAAGTTTCAGATAAATACTGAAAAAATAAATATTATTAAATAATCATAGAAATTTCATAATATGTATTTTTAATAAATAAATGTTATTAAAAATAGTCTTAGTACTTAGCTGGAAAAAATAAGAGAATATTTTGTAACTTGATTCGAAATAGAAAACATTGAAGTCTTACTTTCATATTTATTTATACATTTATGTGCACTAAAGTCCCTTATCCCTTGCCACCCTTTTAACTTCGGAACGACTGCTGCTATATTCATAAAAGTGGTGTCTAGGTATAGTAAAGTAGCCATGCGCTACGGAATAAAACATCCTACTGCCCCACCTGGTGGAAAACTGTAGAGTTAGCATTCGTATCTCGATAACGGAACGAGATAGGTAAAAAAAGTGATTTACAAAGTTGTAGAGCATCCTCGATTTAGTAGGAAAAGATACCTTGTAGGCATTAACGTGAAGAATACAACGATTAAAACATGCATTTGTTGTTTCGTGCTGTGACGTGGCACATCGTACGTCTTGAAAAACAAAAAATCGTTTTCGTGATTACATTTTTTATTTTTATTTCGAAATGGGAAGAACGGAAATATTAAAAAGAATTCCAACAATTTGTATGATGTATGCAAATACGTAAGAAACGTTACGTCTGTTCACCTGAGACAGCTATAAAAGTGACATCGTCTTGGGGCTGTAGTATGTTGATGCTCATGGTCATGGCTGAGTATTCCAAAGATGAGTATTGTGAGATGGTTTTACTGTACGGTTAATGTCGACGCAAGGCACGGTCAGCAGCAAGGTTATACCGCCAACGTTTCACTGTAGGCCCGCACCCTTCTCATCAAACCATCCTAACTGTTGTAAAGATAGACAGGTTGCGTTACTAGTCGACCTCGATCTGGCAGACCAGCTAAGTATTAGCACATGCCCTCGCATATCTGAAATGCACATGTAAGAGAGATCAGTAAACACTTTGGTCTCTCTAAAAGTCAGGTTTGGAATATCCTAAGCGAATTAGGTGCTCATCCATACCGACCAACGCCTGAATAGGTTTTACTGGACATGGATGCCGAGCGACGCTATGCATGGTCCAACTTCGTCTTGAATCAGATACAGGTCCAACCAACATTCTTGGCAGACATAATGTGGATACTTTTCACGGAATGACATTGTACAATAGGCAAATCACCCATTACTGGGCGCTGGAAAATCCTAAATATTTTGTCGACATTCGACATCAAATGCGGTATGCTATTAACGTTTGGTGATCAATTTTACAATAACAAGCTGATAGGCCCAATATTTTACAATGGCACGTTAACGGGTGCACGATATTTACAATTGCTACAGAAGGTAATACCCGATTTTGTGGAGAACCTGCCATTGTTTAATTTTAAGAATCTATGGTTTCTACAAGACTGCCCACAAGACATCTCCAGTGAAGCAGTATCTCGTCAAGGAATTTGGCAACCAAATATTAGGCTATGGCGTTTTCGAAGAGTAGCCTCCACGTTCTCCTGATCTGACTCCACTGGTCTTTTTTCTGTGGGGATACTTGAAACAGCAGGTGTATGCGACCCCTCCACAAAAATTGCAGGACCTTAAACGACGCATTACGGTCGCGTGTTCCAACGTGATCTTCAAGGGAGGGTCCAAATGTGCATTGCAGCTGACGGTGAGAAGTTTGAACATCTTAAATAAAGTATATTGTTATAACTATTTATTTTTTTTTCTTTCTTAGATCTTTTTTTGACGTCACAGCACGAAACAACAAATGCCCGTTTTAACCGTTGTATTCTTCACATAAATGCCTACAAAGTATCTTTTCCTACTAAATCGAGGATGCTCTAGAGCTTTGTAAATCACTTTTTTTACCTATCTCGTTCCGTTTTCGAGATACGAATGCTAACTCCACAGTTTTCCACCAGGTGGCGCGGTAGATGGTTTTATTCAATAGTGCATGGCTACTTTACTATAACTAGACACCACTTTTATGAATATAGCAGCAGCCATTCTGAAGTTAAGAGGGTGGCAAGGGACTTTAGTGGTAGTGGACATACGGTATATATATATATATATATATATATATATATATAAATCTGTATAAGATATACTTGCTAAGTACAAAAATCTTTCAAAAAAATAGTTTTAATTATACCAAATCTTTACTTACACACCTATTTTTGTATTTAGCTATTGTTTTATAATAAATAAGGATATTCTAATGTGTTTTTATTTATCATTATCTTAATTAATATTTTTGGAAATATTGTCAACGAATAAATATTAAATGGCTAAATAAATAATAATATAATAACAGTTTCGTATTTAATAATGGTTTAAAATGTTTATTTCACTATGAACTATATTTTAGTATTTAATATTCTTGTTGGATCATAAAATATTTGAAATGAAAGTAGTTTCTGTGCCTTTAAATACAAGAAAATAATTAAATCAAATGAAAATATTTAATTTTGACATTATCATATTTCCTTTTGAATAACTGAAGTTAAATTTGTTTTAATAGTTCTACTTAATTTTGAAATCTACTGAATAATTCTGCTTAAATTTCCTGTTAAAGATATCAATTTTATATTTCTGTTACAATTAAAATAATCTACATATCACTCAATAAAAAATAAGCACGTCACTCATGATGAAAGAAAAGAAATTCAATGGATGAATTATATCATATATCTTCTATTCATATGTTTGTATCAAAATTTAATGAAAAGTAAATTAACTTCCTTTCAATTGCTCTTTATATTTTTGGCATCAGACTTATTTTTAAGAAGAATTTATAACTCGTGTGAATGGAGTTAATCCCTTCATGTAGGCAATATAATTATGCATCTTGAATGAAAAAGTAATGCGTGTATCTCTGTCTTATTTAATATTTTAACCTTGGAACACACACACACTTAAAATGTTAGTATAGAGATCATATCGCAAACCTCCCATATTTTGCATAAGAAATCCAACTTTAAAATTCAAGGCACGTATTTATTTTCGGGATTAAACCTTTACCTGCATAGAAAGTAAAAAAAAAATATTTTTATTCTGGATAACAAAGAGCTGTTCCCTCAGAAAATTATGTATCTGTAGTTTCTTTCTTTTTTTTTTTTTTACAATTTCACGTCTATATGGAAGATTTTCTTATAGAATAAGTTACAGTTGCTTAACCGACTTGAATTTCTTTTTTAAAACGATTATTCTTTTACGCTACAAGAGAAATCAATAAAAACAAGAATAAAATCACCGGAAATATTTTTTCGAGATTCTTTGTCTAGCTTCTTTCTACATTTTTGACTTTTTATGTTTCTTGCAACCTTCCGTCTTTCAGCGGGAGAAGAATATCATTTACTGGAATCGATCTGGCTTCGCTTTTGCATTTGTGTTAACTGAAGAAAAAAATGCAAATAATCTAGTTTTGTTTCTTAAAGAAATACTAAATTAATGCACTTCATTTAACATGTTCTTTATGATTTTTTGTTACATTTTCGAAACTGATATCGCAAACTTAGCGCATTGGAAATGAGTCTATTTTTTCTTTTAAATTTTTTGCTAACGTTATGTATAAAAGTATTGATTAATCAAAATGAGATTCTTATTATATTCTCATGTGCAATTTTTTTATTTTGGTAGTTCAGAGGCTATTTTTGTATAAATTAGGTTTAATTTCACGTAAACAAACTCATGTATGACAATTTATAAGTTAATTTTTAATTCATATGCATTCTGCGTTTATATTTTAGCGCGAAAATTAAAAATTTAATTAATTATTTATCTGCAGTTAAAATATTTTAATTGGAAATTATATTAAATTTTCAATACGTAATAAAGTAGAAAAACTGTCTGTTGTGAAAGGATTTATCTAGTTTACCAATTGAGGTAAATAATTTTCCATGTATGCTTTAAAGTTTCTATGCGTGGTCCTTTACTATGGTTATTTCTCATACCCTTGGTGTAAGAAAACCTACACCATACCCAACACATCGCCTAGCTAGAGAGCTTTAAAAATCTGATCATCTATTCTAAACAATCTGCAAGGTAAACAAGTCTAGAAGGTAGGGAAGAAGAGCAAGAAAAATAACTCCTCCCATCATGAAATTTCATGTATTTCAAATGACCATTTCTAGATCACACCTAAGTCCTTTGTAGAGGCCTGGGAACGCTGCGAAGCAGGGACAGGCTCGGTCTCATATAGGCAACTTGTCCATGATTACAAGTAATATGCAGCTTCACTTGAGCGAGGAACCCCGAGGGTTGAATATTGACTAAACTTCAAGATTTGCCTGTAGACATTTACTGAGGAGCGAACTTCTCGCCGTGGATAATACTCTCAGGACGTGCGTCACCCGTTCCGCCCAGGGCCACCACCTCACCATTTTAATGCTGCTGCAGGACTAAAAGAGGGTGGTTCTATATTTATACAGCATCACTGAGTAAAGAATTGATTATGTTTATATTTTTCCGCAAACATGAGTAAAAATTTATTTTTGAGGAAAGTCCAATCCTTAAAAAAGAACAACCTGAAATCAGAAAAATGTGGTAAGTTTTGTAGTTTCTAACACTAGAATGTTGAACTGCTTACGCGTTAACATCACACAAATTCTAATTATAATTAACAAAATTGTATATTGAATCTCATGTCAATTTTTACTGCAAATATGTGGACTTGGAATAATAAACTGTAAATGTATGTGCTTACGTTTATAGTTTATCATTCTCATATAATACTTACATGAAATAAAGAAAATCGTTGTGAATTAAATGACGCTTTTTCTAGAACCCTGGTCATGACTGTATATATTTTGCCTAAAAACATTTGATTTTTCAATGTCTGTTGGATAAAAATGCTTATGTAACATATAAGTGTCAAATATTTTACAAATTTTCATTAAAAAACAATTCAGTCATTGGTAGTAAACAGGGAATTTATAGGTTAATAAACTTAATTGTTGAAGTGAAATTATGTTCAGAATTGAGAAAAATCAACTGTAGTGCGGCAAAGAGGGCTAGTGCAAGTATATGAGATGAGGACAGTAAACTATAAATGCATGTATGTAATTCTGACAAGTGTCAGCGGTGGCCTAGTTGGTTAGGTTGTTCCCTGTCTTTAACGGAAGGTAGTGAGTTCATATTTCGACCCATCCGAAGGTATATCGTGTTATCTTATAGTATCTGGTACATGTTAAATATCTCATGGTTGTAATATCCTCCATGTGAAATGATATTTCTGGGGGTGTGGCAACCAAGTCTGATAGTCTTCTGCTTGTTCCTTCTTTCTAAATGAAGAAGACTCACATGCTTTTGGCACATCCACTGGATGCCCCACCATATTAGGTGCCTTCACTTCTGCTCCTTGAAGTGCTGAAAGAAGGAAGCCTTAGAGAAACCAGGTATTATAAATAAATAGTAAAAAAATATAACAACTCTGGCAAAATATTTACTTAAAAAGAAGAAAAGTTTTTCAATCAACATATGTTCTTCTTAGGACAGTAGATATGATTGTGCGTCTCTAATCTAAAAACTTTTGATTTCTGAATACTAATCAGATAAAAATGGTATATAACATGTTTTCAAAAAATATTCAATATATTGTCATTAACTTTATTTTGCACAACTGGTTAATTAACAGAGCATTTCTGTTAATTATTATAGATATATGGTATTACAGCAGTTTTCCTTTGGGAAATAGAGATAATTTAAAAAGACTAAGGACATGAGCCGAAGTCTACATTTATAATACAAGGAAAGTATACAAGACGACACGTATACGCTCAGCAGACGAGTCATTAATTCGTATGAGTTTCTATGATTTTTATTTTCACTCATAAAATCTAAAACAGTGTCTTTCAGTATTAATAATTTTATTAAATAATTCGAATTGGTAATAATTGAATCAGTTACGATCAAGAGCCTAGTGGTTAGGGCATCGGCCTAGCATCTGGAAGGGCGGTGTTCGATTATCAATGACGCAAAAACCCACCGATTACATGCGATATACGTGCTCGTTAAATCCGTGAAATCGAAAGTCCTGTGGTCGATGATTGAGCAGTTACCATGGGTGTAATGGTCTGTAGAAAATTTCCTCCTCCTTTAGACCAATAACAAAATTGAGGGAGTGGATCCTCTGGTGGTGCCATCTATCGGAAAATTTAATAAGAGCAAAAGCGAATTTTCACCTTCATGTCGTCTGATTAAACGAAAGACGCACCATATTGACTTAAATTCACATAGCCAAGGTATAGCAAGCTTGGCTTGTCCAGGTGTCATAAGTAACAACAACGATCAATTTAAAAGTAGTATGTGTGATTTGTGTACATAAATATCATACCTGAAATAATATGACTAAAGAAGTTTAAAATAATTTTAAAATTTTCAAGTTTAAATGTTGGTAAAAATGATATTATTTGTAGAAAAAAGGAAAAACACCACTATACAGAAATATGTGAGAGTACGAACTTATTAAGTATATATAGAACAGGAACTTTTAGCAACTTCAGGAGATGATATTTTTACTATGAATATAAAATCTTACATAAACCAAATAATTCAACTACGAAATACTTTAAGTCCTTTAAAATATTGCTGAATTTGACAGTTGAGTAATATGAATTTTCTTCAATTATTCACAAAATTTTTAAGATTTGAGAAGCATCACTTATTTAAAATTATAAGATTGTGAAGAAACAATATTATTATTGAGATTATCTAAATTCATATGTATTTTCAAAATAATATATTATTTAATTCCTACTTATTTCAATCACTTTCAATACAAGTTTTAAAATGAAATCCAAACTTATTGACAACGCTAAAATGATGATTTTTTTTCGGGAATATTGCAGCTTTATAACTATCAATACTACACACTTTTTTGAAGCACTTTCAAAGGATAGTTACCGAATTCACTTTCTCAGAGGATTACAGCATAAAAAATTACATGGTTATTATTCACAACACATCTCAAACCTTGTTGCTTTTTTTCCCGAAATATTTTAATTGTTACCTCTAAGCTTTTTAAATAAACTTATTGAGAAAAGCGGAGCAAATGTTTTTTAGGGTGCAATTTTTCTTTTAATTCTTAAATCATCAGAAAGCTATACTTTTTAAAGCAATTACATTAAAATTATTTGCAAATATTAACTCTTGCAAATAATTTTTCATAGAAATGTCATTAATATTTAAAAATGTTCAATTTAACTATCATCATTCATTTCAATTTTAATGCTAAACTTATATATATGTATATACATATATATATATATATATATATATATATATATATATATATATATATATATATATATATATATATATATATATATATATATATATATATATATATATATATTTCATTAAAAGTTTGTAAAGTAACAAATATGACAAAATATGAAATTCAAGTTGTTTCAATTAAATCTTCTTGATAATACTAGTATAATTTACCGCAACAAAAAATTAAATTACTGAACAATTAAGAATTCAGTCACATTAAACTCTTCTATACCGTTGCTCATCTCTATAATTATTTCCAAGAGCTATAATGCAACTTCTCTTAAATCACACACACACACAATTTAATTTTACAATAAACTAAACTAATCAGTTAGAAATACTTGTAATATTTTTTCACACACACACGGTATTTTTTATCACTTCTGTGATCTCATCAATGCTTAAAACTTGAATAGTGGTTCTAAAATTAACGTTGCAATTTTCTTTTTCATTATTCTTCAAATTTTAGTTCTCTTTCTCTGACCGTATTGTTAACTTGTTAACATTCAAATCTAAAAATAATGAAATGTCCTATTTTACAGTCAATTAATAAGTTCTCAGGCTTTGTTAAACTGCATTGTTGCAAGTGAAATATTGTTACCAAAAAAAAAACTTAAACTCCTTTTGCTATTTTATTTAAATAATAATGTTTTTAGAATATATCTCTTTTTTTTGCATTGATATTGAAGGCTCGAGTCCTGAAGCTTATATCCATCCCCATCTAAGAAAGAAATTCTTTTCAACCAATCTGCGTTTTGAATACATTGAAGTATTGTGGAACAAACAATGTATTGCATTTCAAAGAATGTCATTTTAGTTCAAAACAGAGTCAGTAAGAGAACATTAATACTCAAAACCATGGAATCTGTGAGCGATATCAACGTTGTTAGCATGAAACAGTGTCACGTCAACGATACGTTACTATCAAGAATTGACATTATTACTAAGAATCACGCGAAATAAACTTCATCTCTAATAATCTAGAGAATTTTTCTGAAATGATGTGAATGAAAAGCAATTCAAATATTTTTCATTATGTTTAAAATATTTTTGGTTTATAATATGAATCGTAATTTAATAGTTTTTTTTATCCTACAAAAGACTTTAGCATTACTGCCACTAGTCTGAGATGGGCAGCTCAATAGAGTTCTGACCGACAAACAAAATGAGAAAATTTTTAGTAGAGTTGACTGCGCTACTTCACTAAGTTCAGAACAAGTGATCTCCAAACATGTCAAAAGCACTGCATAGTGGGCAAGTCGGGATGTCTGCCAAACCAAATCTGTGCAAATGTTTTAAAATGTAGTCATGTCCTGTTTTAATTCTAAAGTTGGCGACACTAATAGCTTTGCGCAGGTCACGAGGGATGGGATTTTCCATCAAGTCACTTTAACTCTTTTCCTCCACCAAGTCCCTAAAATCTCCTCTAAGATGCACTTTAAATCTAGCATTGATGATTCTTTTAACACTGTAATAGTGAACAGGTGGATCAGGCTGTGGGAGGCTGGAGACATTATTTGCCAGTGAGTCTGTAATTTCCTTTCCTGTGATTCCACAGTTACTCGGAATCCACTGCAGGACAATGTTTCGTCCCCTATTCATCAAAGCATCAATTGCAAGTTGGTAGCTAAGGACTGACTCCTTGTTGGTAGCTAAGGACTGACATGATGCAAGTGATAGCTTTAATAGTGGACTGTTAATCAACAAATATCAAAATAAATAGAATATTAGCCCTTCCAATTTCAGTCAAAGCCATTTGCACAGCAGTGACTTCAGTCTCATAGTTGGTGCAATTTGCACCAACTGCACAACCAAAGCTAAAGTTACAAGAGTAAGGACCTGCGCAAGCATTACGATCAGTACCAATAGCAGAACCATCTGTATAGACATGCAACCAGTCTGATGCCGGATATCTCTCACCAATGGTGGCCAAGGTAGCAGTCCTCCAATCTATCGCAGTGTAGAACTTTTTCACACTGGCAAAACAAAGCTAAATTACACTGAGCCCAGTTTAACTGTCTGAGAAAATTTCCACCTCTGGGAAGGATATATCTGTTAGAAACGGAATGTCAAAAGCATCAGACAGCAACTTCAACCTCATAACTATTATAAGATGGTAGGTTAGGATTTCAATCCGAGATCTACGGGTTCATATGTATTCCAAAAATCACCACGCCTCATCAGTCTCAGCCAATTTGAGAGCATTTATTTTCCTACGATGGACTAAAGGCTCAATATTTGTTTGTATCTGCATGGTTAGAACAGGGGTAGAAAAAGTTCCAAGAAAAGAATTTTTAGTAATCTTAACCCTATTTTGGGTTGATTCAAAAGCAGTAACGAGAAGCTTGCGACCATATTCAATAGCAGGCCTAATGTAAGATTTATAGGTAATACAGAATAGATCTTGAGCTCCTCCCCATTTAATGCCAGCCAGCTTTTTAAGTATTTTATTTCTCGTGGTTTCAATACTTAGCATCCTATCGGTCTGTCTACCCCAACTTTGCCGGGAGTTCAAAACAATTCCCAGATAAGAAGCCTCTTGAGTTCTCAGGAGTTGTTGATTATCATATAAAATATTAATCAATTTAGGCTGGGTACTTAATGTAAAAAGCTGAAAAGTTGTCTTATTTATATTAACAATCATCTCATTCTTTTTCAACCAAATCAAGAGAATTTTCAAGGGCAGCATTAAGCACATCCTGGATAACTTGGGTATCTCGGCCAGTTGTTCATAAAACAAGGTCGTCAACAAAGAGAAGGGGCTGCACCCCAGCCTGAGAATTCATAATTTGATCAACAATTGCATTGATCATGACATTAAAAAGAACATGACCGAACCCTGAGGATGCACTTGTCTAGTCTGTTTAAAGCCAGAGACAGCCAGACCGTACCTGATTCTGATAAAACGCTGATCTAAAAAATATTTAATCTAACGAAGGATATTACCTCAAATACCAATGTCAATTAATATTTCTGGGAAGCCCCTGATCCACACTCTATCAAAAGCTGTCTACTATCACTGCTGCAGTACTCTTTCTTTGATGAAAACCATCTTTTATATTCTGAGTGAGTCTAGCAATGTGTTTGATAGTATTCATATGTTTCCTAAAACCAGTCTGCCTGTTAGTAAGACAGCCATAATTCTTCAGATATTGGTTGAGATGATTTGTGATGAGGTGCTCAGTTAGTTTGCACATAGCACTAGTAAATGAAATTAGACGGAAGCTATCTCAAACACCTGGATCTTTTCCAGTTTTAAGAATAGGCAAAATTTCTCTTTTACGCCACTCACAAGGAATTCCAATCGTCCAGGTAAGGTAAATAAGACTGAGTAACACCTTCAGGGATTTATTTCCAAGGTGAACAAGGAACTCTGGAATAATACCATCGGGCCCCAGCATTGCCAACCATAATTTAACAGTAGTATATATGAATGCAGGTAGATATAAAAACAAGAAAATTACTTTTAATATTATCAAAATATTATCCGAATATACTACAGTTTGATATACAGTATAATTAATGTAATTTTGTTAAAGCTGAAGCAATGCAATTGGTTAAAAAAATTTTAATATTTATCTGATATGATATTCAAAATTGTCTATTGATTGAACTCACTGTGGTCTATGGTAGAATCACACTTTTTGAGTGGAAGTTCTTAAATTCAATACCAGCTACGATTGAAAAGGACATGATGTTTGATTTTCCCCCTTGCAACATGTGATCATAAAAAGTCCTCCCTCAGATCAATACAATGTGTATGACATGCAATAGCTTCTAGTTGTCAGACCACCACGTGGCGTCAAAACTGTATTTTGCATTAAGAGATTATCAACTTTCATTGATATTAATCATTCTCTGTGAGTTCTAGAATTTAAGTCCTATTTAATATACTTTCGAATTTGATTTCTACTGCATAACAGTGGGATAAACACCTTTATATAACATTATAAAAGGAAATTTTATAAACAGGATTAAAACAAAGTTCTGAAAAATTTAAATAGTGTGGCACAGGTATAACTATTTTTATTGAAAAGTGTGTACACTGATATAATTTCTTATACCTAGCTCAGAGTTGGGCTCTATCAACTCTGAGCTGCATACAAGGATTTTCTCTAACTCTACTAACGCTGAGCTAGTTTGCTAGGGGGAAGCTGTTGGGCGAGAATCTTTGTAACTTAGAAGCAAAGACTAAACAGAAGGCATCCAATGCCTGACCTGCCCAATCCTAGAAGTATTATTTCACTTGGTGGACATTACAATCATGACTCATTTAACGTTCTTTGCCCATTTCTAGTGGGCATGACAGATATTTGATATAGTCGGTATCCGAACTTCATCTGCTGATTCAGTTAAAATTTTGCAGCAGCTCAGTGCCCAGACTGAGCTGCTGCAAAATTTTAACTGAACCAGCAGATTGTAATCTGTTATACTTTAAATATTCTACAGTTTATCACCTACAGCTAACGTTAAATGTTCAATGGGATACCATTCATGCATATGTAATCTTAACTATCTGCGTGTAGACAATGCAGTCCTTTGTTATTGTGATGTTACATTAAAGGGCACAGTTAAAGCATGAGGGAGTTACTAGTACTTATTGAAAATCTGTCCCAGTTATTTGCACTTTTTTATACTCTTCTACTTAAACTTAATTATATTGCTTGCATATTTGTGTTATAAACTACTTATATCGTCTGCTATGACCCTCATCAAGATAATTTGTATTTTTACCAAGGTTACTTGGAGTGTTAGGATAATCTATTTGCACAATTTTATTTCAATATTTAACTCCTGTCATCTCCCATAGTGAAAATTTTGTAAATGTTTTGTTTTTGATGTTATATTTCTGTCAAATTATTAATTTCAAGTATTAGAGACCTATTGAAATTCAATTTTGTTATCAAATTTCGTGACAATTCTGTCACACCAGATGCATTACGTGATGGAGCTATACCTCATAACCTAAGGTACAGACCAGGTGTTCCATTGCGTATATCTATGTCTATGTCATCTGATAAGGAGAACTATACCCTAAATAACCAGGACATGCAGGCATTGTTGAGCGAATGTAGCAGGTTCAGTTTTGATGAAGCCAAAAACAATACAAATGTTGCAGCCCATGGAGGTTAACTAGTGAAAAAAATCCTTCGCTAGTGTGGGCATTGGAGACAGAAGTCTAACAGAGAGAATAATTGTCAATTATTTAATTTGATCATGGTATGTAAATTTTTATGTATTATCTAATCTGGATCTTAGACAGTATCTTAAGCTGTATAAATTAGTATAATTCTTAACACTAGTAAACACACAAATCTAATATAAACAATTATAATTGTGATTGAATAAAAAGTAAGATATATTATGAAATTTGTTTCCCCGTAAATTAATGATAAGTATAACATTTCATATTTACAAACTGTTTACTCTAAGCCCTGAAGGAATTTGGCTAAAAGTCTGTTGAGCACCCTTTATTTAAGAAAAAGTTTTTAATAAAATACAATAAATAAATGTATTCATAAAAACTATAGTATATACAGGATCTAGTTGCTATTTCAGAGTTCAAATCATGACATTTTCTTTCGGTCATATTATTTGGGGTAGAACCATTGAGCATCAATGTCTCGTATTAAAAGAAATTATTCCCTTCATATTCTCTTAAAGTGACACTTGATTGTACATAAAAATATAGCAGGCGTTGGAATACTGAAAAATCTCTCATTTCTCCAAAATTTGAAATCTCTAGCAAATTTTGGATTTTTAAAGAAAAATTATCCGAGAATAAAGAATAATAATATACTCTTACATGTAAGACAGCTAATAGTTTTAATAATTTATAATTATTTATGTTATACAATCATTTTGTCAATAAATTCACACTCAATTTTAAAATCAAAAATCGAAAAATCAACTATATTGGAAAAGAATATCATATTCTGTTTCTGATTGTTGAGGAGGAATAGAAAATTTCAATGCAGGAATAAGTCAAAATTTGATTAAAGATGCTAAATTACCATGATGTCTCTAGTCATTAGTGATGGTTAAAATAATGATTTATTCATGAAGTCTCTGGTAGTGATTTCTATCAAACAATGGCTTTAAACATGACATAATGGATGCCATTTGACATTGTCTTATATTTGGTATAAGCTCTGAGGGTATCTATTCAATGGTGGTTCGTATTTGATTAAATATAATGACCTGTGAGATAAGGGTTTATTTCTTGTCGACTTTCTTACTAGTGAATTGAGAAATTTGAGACGTAAATAGTACTTTTTGATATAATTTTGCTTCAACTAATCCTATAGACCAATAATTATTGCTTCCATGAAACAAATTATTATTTTATTTATTTGGTAATTTACTCATTTTTTGAAATGATGCTTCTTCTATAGGATTGGAATGCTTCTTTTCTAGTCAAATTTGCATTCTGGATTAATATGTGTATTACTAAAAATAACGAAATCAATAAAGAAAAATTAATAAATTATTACAATGATAGATAATTAAATTATGTGATTAAATTTTTTAATAATATAAGAGAAAAATTTAATTTTTAATAAATTTGAAAAGAAAAAGTAATTAAGTTATGCGACTAAGCAAATTTTCTTAGTGGTACAATTTTCAGCAATAAATAAATAAAAATTTACAGACATAATATAAGCATTTCATATTTTTCTTTAAAGAAAATTACATTAAAATTGTAAAATAAAGCAAATAATCTCATTAAACATATATTTGATGAATTTTTCTGATAATGTTAGCAGTTTTTCTTTCAATTTTATATATATATATATATATATATATATATATATATATATATATATATATATATATATATATATATATATATATATATATATATATATATATATATATATATATATATATATATATATATGCTTTTATGTGTGTGTTTTTCATTAAATATGCCATTTTGTTTTCATATGCGAATGCAACAAAGAATAAATTTTATTATGCATTAATTTACACTGAACTGTTTTATTAAATAAATAAAATGAGGTATAGAAAGATCTGGCAAGATGCACCACTCTTACGGCAGTTTATTTCTGCTGACTTAAAAATTCACTAAATGCAGTAAACATTGACAATATTTTAGTATAGTCAGTATACGAGGTTGACATACGTGTTATCATTTTTATGGAACTTCTATTCCCCCCATCAATGTAATAAAACAGTAGAATATCCCCAGTTTGACGTTCATAAATATTAATAGCAGATGGGGCCATTGCTTGCGTCTTGCAATTATCAAGTTACCTTTTTAACTACAAACCTTTTATCAAGCGTGGCTTTAGAATACAATTCTAAAATATAGCTAATTTTTCTCTACCCTTTTATAATATCTACTAATATAGTCATAGAAAACGGTACAAAGCATTTTGATTAAAGAAACAACTTCAAGTTACACATTTTATTTTTTAAGTAGATTATAATTCATTAAAGTGCATTTGATTAAATATTTCAATTAATTTTAATAACACAATAAAATGTTATCAAATTATTTACGCATTAATTTATACAATTATGTTCTTTGTAAAACTTACTAAATAGAAAAATGGAGATTTCATTTTAAAGTTAAATAAAGTGCTTTTAATTTACAATTGAACTAGCTTACTACATTTTAAAAAGCGCTGTTTATGTTTAAAAATTAAAATAGCGTATAATATTACATAGTCTGAATATGAAATTCTAAAAGGGAATTAATTTTTGAAAAGAAGCATAATTTGAAACTCGCCTCTTTCCTTAATTCGTAAGTAACGAGCATAGAGCTTGGATTTTTCCTTTAAGCTAGAAGGAATTAGAATTTCCTTAAGTAGTGAAGAAGTATTCTTTGTGATAATAAATACGTAAATGTATTTGGATTTTTTACTGAACATTTTAAATCAGAATGATCCCAGATTAAAGTTTTCGAATATCATGCTTTTTTTCTTCTCAATAACTTATGGAAAAGGTCTTTTTGATAAATTAACAATTGCTCCACTATTTCTCTATTTTTAACTCGTTTGGGAAATAAAACTTATTTTAATTCAAATAATTCTCAAATAAGAAGAACATTAGTGTATTTAAATATTAATAAACATTGTAATATTTATCGATTTTGGTTTTCAACAATTAATATTTCCTTAGCAAATTACATTGGCTGATATCCACTCCTGGATTTGTCGTCTTAAAATTAATTCTTTTGTCTATTATGATTTTAAATATAATACTTTTTGTCCGCAATTAAAATGCAGTTTTCTCTCTCAGAAAGAAAAAATTTGAAAAATAAAATATATAATTATATTTAATACAATTTCAACAATTAATATCAAATGTTTTGCTTTTTAATTTAATTTGTTATAATAATTTAAATTTTAAAGTATGTTTTTATAAAATTATTCAGTGACTAATTTACGAAGTAAATTAGTGACTGAATAATTCTGCTTTGCTGTTGTGAAAATTCGAATAAGTTACTACCAATTAAATTCTAGGCCTTTTCATTTAATTTTAATAAATAAATAGGAAAATTATCAATAAATTTACTACGGGCATTTTTAGAGTTGTATTATGATATTTGCTTTTTTTTCCTCCGCAACAACTTACTTCAAATCTTTTGGGATACAAAACTCAAAACTGTAAAATATACTAAAACTAATATTACATTGCTTGAAATTAAAAATACAGAAGCTAAAAATGTTTGATAGAATGTGGCAAGCTGATACTCACACAGTCATAAAACGTGTTTGTAAGTAAGTGATATTATTTTTTAAAAAATGAATTGATACACAAAGACGCAATACCTAAAATAATCAGTAATGACCACAATATGGCCACCACTCATGGTGATATAAGTAGACACTTAGAAATGTAGAGATTCCATATAGGTGAGGAAAGTGTCTTTGGGGAATCACGAAGTTCGTAATTTGAACTTTTCTTCAAATATGGAAATTTTAGCACAACAGACCAATAACATTTAATCATGTCGCATGTATGCTCTGTTAGTGAAATATCACATAGCAATGCAGGCTGAGAAATTAATGGGATATGCTGTAAGACTTGTCGGTTGAAGATTACCGTTACAACCAAACTTTCTGCTTTTTGGAAAATGTCATTTTACAGCTGAAGAAGTAAGGTAGAACAGGAGGTTGCTGCACCTCATCGACTTATGTGTGCGTTGTCAATGAGGCTCTTAATCGTACTAGGGATGATCTGCTATTGTAGTTGATTGCATTTCAAAGCATTTTTCAGTGTCTATATATATATATATCTAGTCAATATTGTTCTAGAGGATCTTCAGTGAAATAATGTACTTTAATTTCATCTTTTGAAATTAATATCAGTTCTTTTCTCTGAAAGGTACACATATTATTAAATTGACTCGTAAGATACATTAAAATTAAATTTGTAACTAAAATTAAAGAATTTTACAAATTATACAAGTATTTTAATGAGAAATTGGTAAAAAGCAACTAGATTATTTTCATGACAGTGCCCAAAATATTACTTACTATTCACTTGACTTATTTAATCACTCCGCATTCATTTTTTTGAATAAAAAATAATAGTTTGACCATGATTTGCAATTGGAAGTGGATAGCAAATACAAGAAACATCTACGATCGAGACTGGAGACGAGCTACTCTTTTACTGTCGAAGGTCGTCGTTGTTGTTAGAACACCCCCGTACTTAGTCCTGAGATCCATAAAAGTGACTTGGATGGGGAATCGTTTTCGATGACTGAAAGTAACGAATTCGAAACCCGGCCTAACCGAAGATTCGTTGTCTTTACCAGGCAACTGGGGCAAGTTAAATATTAGGTTGTAACTGCAATGTCCTTCTAGTGAAATGATACCCCTGGAGGTGGTAGATCCAGCATTGGGAGTCCTAACAGGTAGATCCCAATTCCGAGCTGGGTATGAGGAAGTATGTCAGTGTACACACTTCTCTATTTACCTATTTATTTCAATTGTATTTTGCATGACACTTTGTACTATTATGCAATGTTTTCATAAAAAATTTAAATAAACGTTCCAACGGTTTCTAATACACTGGTAAAGAGTTCAAAGGAATAAGGTACAGGGAAATTTCATCTTCTCTCTCTATTTGGAGCTCAGGAACATCCCAGAAATTGATAGTTAACTTATAAGTACTTATATTTATAACTGTGAATTATCAATTTTATCATTAACTGATCATTAAAAATATAGTAAATTGTGTTGTAAGGCATATTATCTCTAAGAAGAGCTAGTTGTAACATAATTCAATCGTGAATAAAACCAAAATACAAATATTTCTTATTACAATTTCTTTTCGCAGAATAAAGTAGCTGATCAAATTTTGTTTTTCTTATCTGTCCAATAAATAACAGAAGAGTTGCTATATAAAAATGTCAAGAAGGTTTTAAATCCAGCAAAATGTAAAAACAAAAATCATTCTAATAAATGAAGTGTCAGAAAAATTTATAGAATAGCAGTTGATAAATACTTAACCCAAATCAAAGTATTTGTTATCTTTTCTTAAACCTTATCAATCTTATTTGTTACGTTTATTCTGAATTTAATTATTAATAATATCTCTCAATTATTCTATTGTTTACTATACAGAAAATCAAATTTAAATTGGTGATTTTTCATTACTTAAACTAAAAATGAGAGTATGCATATAAACAATGTTTATTTCCATTATGTTGTACTTTAGCTCATAAAAATTTAAGTTTTAATAATTGTTATACATTCATTTAGCTAGAAAGTATGTTAAAATTTGATAAATCCCATGAAAATGTGTTCCAATTAATATAACAATCATGAAAATATGAAAATTCTGAAATCCATTTCGAGTGAAACTTAAGAACATAGTTATTCAAGTAAAATAATAACGAATGAAGCTATTAATTTATACATGAAGATACTCAAAAATGCACATTTAATCGATGTTATACAATTGATTCACCATGCATTTACTTCTCTACTTCACTCTGTGTATTATAATTAACTGATATCTTTATTTAATATATAAGAATTTATTATCTTTCGTCGAGAAAAATATTATTAAATGCATTTTAGTTGGAAGAAATATCCTAATAATAATGCGCAATTAATTATTTTCTACACTTAATTCTTTCAAAATGAACATTGTTATTAAATGCATATGGATTCTCTAAGAAACTAGCAGTTTCAAATCTTATTGTATTCAGTATGTTGTTTTCACTTTTTCTTGTTTCTTACAAAAATAATTATTAAATTATTAAACGTGAAAAGAATAGGTTAACAGTGTAAAATACATATAAGCTATTAGAATAATTTTAGAGGCTTAAAAAGCAAAAATATATAGTTGAGTAAAAGGTACTTAAATTTAATTTAACACTATATAATAATTATAATGTATAATTTAGTATTTTTTTTATAAATGTATACATTTTTGAAAATTTAGATATTGTTTGCTTAACATCATACTCTTATGTAATTAATTTTCTTACCTGTGTAAAACTCTTGGAAACAAGGAAATCAAAATGTTAAGAGTAAAAATTACATTATAGTATTTAGAATTCATATATATTCTACTATTATTTTTAAGTATGTATATTATATTGTCTATAAATTATATATTATATTGTTTAGTAGCAAAAGAGTGAGTACCAATTGCTATATTTGGAAACTTTAACTATTCAGTCGTTTTATGTCAGTTATAGTTGATAAGGTAAGCATCTTCCATGTCTTATGTCACACGAGACAAGTCCATTATCGTTCGTTCCCCATCTGGATTCCTGATGAATGCTCCGTTTACTAGGCACAAATAGGTCTTAATTCGAGAGGCAGAGGCTTCGTATTTATTTGCATTGAACTTACAGCTGAGTCCAACATTAGTCTTCGTTTGATCTTATATAAGAGTCCCACCACTATCCCTCAGAACAGTTCTATAATGGTAGGCAATCAGCTTCATAACGTTTTGCACACACACGCAGACTTATATAATTTAGTCATGCACTTTACTTACCTATTTAATTGCATAAAGTAAAATGTACCTAATCTGCAAAATAGAATGGAATGAAAAAATAAACTTTGTAGATCATGAAACTAATAGACATCAGTTTTTCAACATCTATGACAATTTATAATACATTGAAGGAAATGCATTTTTTTTGAAAGCCAAGTTTGCAAAAAAATTTCAAAAAGTTCTTTTTAAAATAAGTAAACATTTGAGAAGAATTGAAACATCTTGTAATGTGATATATATTTTCTCAATCAGCATTTCGAGATTTTATTTAAAATTATAAGTATGAAATATTGGGAAATTTGGAAATGAAAATGAAACCAAAATCTGCATCATATATTACCACGTAAAGTCATTTCAAATTACAACCAACTAAAATTATTAAAATTTGTTCATTCTCGTGGGTTTTCAATAAATCTACAGTAAATTATAGCAGTTTTTAATTTAGGAGAAATTTATAACCTTTCTTGTTTCAAGCATCACTAGAGTTCTGGACCATTAAAAATATAAATTTGAGCTGAAATTTTATTTAAATTTTTTTCTTTCAAAGGACAAATTTTGTAGTTAAAAGGTTAAAATTTTAATACCAAGAACAAATTGAAGTATTTGTGCTAATTTTACGAAGACAAGGGAAACAAAGTAACTTATTATTAATTATAACTTAAAATTTATTAATTAACTTATCCAAAACTTTCATAAAAAGGTGCTAAACATGTGAATCGAATTTATAGAATGTGTGAAAACTGATTTTATTACTGAAATTAATCTGTGTTCCAGCTGCTATGTGATTTTCATCATTTATGTACGAAGATCAATCAAGTTTTTTTGCGAAAACTCATTTTCAATCTTAAAATCAATTCCCCCATTCAAGTCCTTTAGAAAAGATAATTCTTTGAAGTAAAAATATTGCTTCAAAACTAACAAATCTAATAAAAATTAAGCGGATTTAAATCTGGCTTTCTAGGTAGTCAAGAAACTGCGACGTCGTACGAATAATCTATGGTGAATATTACTAAATCTGGTCTGGAGCTGCATTTTAAACTGGCAGGATTAAAAATCAAGTTGAAAGACAATATCTTCTTGTTAGATTTAAGGAGTACCATAATGTAATATTGATGATTTTTTCCAAAATAAAGTTTCAAATGAATAATACACAATGCTTGTCATACACAATGTGAACCTATCCATCAATCGCGAACTACAGCAAGCTAAGTATTTAAGCTGTATTTTATCATGAAAAATTTCACATTATAAAGAAATTTTACTGGTCATAATCATATCAATTATCTTTCTTAATGAAATGGCATTCATTTGTCTAAAATAGGGTTTTAAGATATTAGGGATTTTCTACATCTCGCTTTAACAGCCTGAACAATGTGCTACTCAGTCACATCAATCTTGGTGCATTAAATGTTCCGCCAGTGGGAAACGGCATGGAGAATCATCATGCACAAAATTTTGCCCAAGAAGTTTGATATAAATACCCAACATTTTTCACAACAAAGTCTAACCTCACTCTTGGATCATTTGTCTACTTGCATGAGAAGGTAATTATCAACGGTTGTGTATTGATAATCTTAACCCCTTATGACTATTTCACTTAAATGTCTAGTTAGCCAAAAGTTTCGGCGGATTGTGCATAATATTTGTAAATTTAATTCATATATAAGTGATCCTTTAAAAGACAATTTCTAGATTTGGTTTTTACAAAAGTAAATCTGAATAGGGGTAAACGTAATTCATTCATCAGTGATCCTTCAATGGACGAATTTCTAGATTCGCTCTCTCAAAAGTAAATACGATTTTATATCAGTGTTAAATGTAATTTAACCGTTGTAATGGTGTTAATATCAACCGATGAATCTGCTAATATATTTAATATGTTTTGACCTATAATTTAGTAACGTCTACATTTAATTCATGCCAAAAAAACTACAAGGGTGGTCCATGATGGTGATAATAACAGTTTCTGCACTCTCTTGTCTTTCCAAAGATAACTTTTGCAAGTTCCGTACGTAAAGTACATATTAGTGAAATTATTATTAATAACACCAGGTAGAGATTGGGATACAACTTGACTCAATTCGGAAGATTCCAGCCAAACAGGAAATTGTGAAAAGAGAACAAAAATTCTTGATTTCTTCTATAATATAAAACTGAACTAAGAAAAGTTAACCCAGAGTTTTGTAGTAAAAAATTAAGAGAAAGAATGAAACAATCTGATTATAAAGAAAGTGGATTTTCATTTTCCGTATAATTTTTGTAACTTATTTTTTTACACAATTTTTCAATATTTTGTTGCGTTTAATGATTATATTATAGATAAAATAACTAATTATAACAACAGAACTGAATTAATTACATTCAAAGAAATTGAAATTAAAAATTAATTAATTAAATTTAACTTTGAGTTGATACCTTATTAATGTAGATGATGGTATATTTAATTCATGAAATGATACTTAAAACTATCATCATTCGTTAAAACTATCGTAATATAATTTAAGTAGTAGGATTTTTGAGCCTTTGTTTTTGAGATAATTTTTTCCATATACTTTGATATACGATTATTAACAAGTAACGAGTATGTCACCTGAGCTGGCACTTATCTCTGCAAATGAGACCACAACAATTTGTTTGGTGAATATTATTAACCACAGCAAGACTGATTTTATAAGCTTTCTCAACATAATAGTTTTTGATGTAGTAATAGTAATCCAGACACTTTTTATTATAAGGATACAGCAACATTCTTTTTAATAGAAGAATTTTATTGCCTTAAAAATAAACTAATATGCTTGACGTATATAATAAACTTGAGGCTCAACACAATATGGATTTTAATGACATTAAAAATAAGCTTACAATATCATTTGAATATAACTTTAATAAATCATATATTTAAAAATTATTTTTATTTTTTAAATAATAATAATTTAAGATAGTTTTCTCTTAAATATTATCAGTAAATGGTATAAAAAATCAGCATGAACACCTTTAATACATATATACCTAAAAAGTTTTCTAATATCATTTTTATATTTTAAATCATATTTATTACGACTCCTATATCAGCTTTTAAATCCTCTTATTTTATGAAAAGACCATCAATTCATGTATAATTCAAAATATAATTTTCTTTGTACGTGAATTTTTATGAAACTTACGCATATTAAAACAGACATTAGCTTTATTTAAGTGCTTACAATTTATTCATTGGGAAATTTTAGTGACACATAACTCTCGACTACATAGCAAATAATTTTTTCTAAGAAATAAAGGGAAATTTTTGTAACCAGGCAATTCCGAACTTTGCCGTTGTTGACTCTCAAACAAACATGCCGAACATTTATTTTTACTACCATTGACTTATGACATGAATAATTTATTCGAATGTCAAGTTTTCGGTGGGGGAAAAGAAAAAGTTGTTGGAAATATTTTAGTTTACTTTTCCCATATAACGATGTTAAACATAATTTAAAATTCCATAAGAAGACTTTTATATGTAAATTTTTAAATGCGATTTTTTTAAGCTAGAAAAAGTTAGTTTTATTTGATTTTGTTTAAATTGTGCGTAAGCGATGTATTAAGAACAAAAACGTTTTTAATTGATGAAGAAGTAAATTAAGCATGTATATCAGTGATTAGTAAGTTGTCGCAAACAACTGTGTTAAATAAGTCATTTATAAACATATCAAACAAAATTATGCGTTTATCTTATATATTTATGGTTTCAGTTTACATTGTTCTATATTTACAACTGCATATTATCTTAAAATTTAAAAATTTGTAAGCAAATAAAACTACAGATTTCTTACAAATACAAATATCTCTGCTCGAGGAGGAATTTAAAGTCACGAGCTATGGTATTAAGTACCAGACCATAATCTGTATTCAGAAATCTAATAAAATGTAAACATCGATTTCGAATAAATTTATTACACAGTCACTCGTGCAAAAATAATCAAGAAAAGAGTTCTTAAATTACATCACAATTAAAATTTATTGCTCAAAATAAAGTAGGTTTCATCTAATAGAGAAAGGTTCGTCTGTCTAGAGGGTAGCGGGTTTAATACAGAATCTAAAGAAAGTTCAATAAAGGACCTCATTTAATCACGTAGGTGCACAGATTACTTTGCAATAATTTGCAACTTTACACTGAACTTAAAACTTATGAGTAGGAATTCTAAACACAATACCATGAAAAAACATATGCACAACACTGAGGGTGTTTAGTAATTTTGTACAAAATTAAAAATTACCCTCATATAAAAAATATTTAGCAATTTCCTTCGTATATTAATACTACAAAAAATGCAATAGATTATAAATGAAGTTGATAAGAAAATCAATAATAAACTTCTTAAAAATAGTTTATTTCTATTTATTAAAGTTATAAAATACAACTCTTCTGTATTGTAAAAGAACATGATTAGTTTCTTGTTGCTATTGACCTGGCCGACTCTGCTTTCTCTGTGACTGAGCAAAGGACTGTGGAACCTCTTTTCAGCTGTCCCTCCCTTCTTCATGTCGCTCTCAAGGTGACTTTTGGAGTCATTCCACCTGCAAGTTCTACTTCTAAATTATACTGGACTGCAAGTGATCTTATGTGCAAGAGGACGTTGATGGGCGTAATTAAAAAACAGGTTTCTTGTCGATTTTCATAACATGATTCAAGCTGATTTTAAATTCTGATATAATAGAGTAACTGAACAATTGGGGTGATGATATGACTGAAATTCTACTAATTTATACGGTTCATAACGCAGCTGTTCAGTATCTTCTCTCTACGATGTATCCAGACTCGAATGCGACCATCATAGTGTTGTAGACAGAAGTGTGTCTCGTCAGTAAAGATAATTTCATTCCATTCTGCCATTCATATTCTTCTTTCATCGCACCACTGGTGGCGGAGACGTCCGTGGTTCTGCGTCCAGGGTAGACGAAGCAATGGACGTCTTGCGGACAGACCACTCTGCTGTAAACGGTGTCGAATGGTATGCGCAGACACCGGATGCTGCTTAACAGATTGAATGCGCTGTGCTATGGTTGGTGATGGGATCCATCACTGCCATGCCCTCAAGTTTCCTGTCATCACGTGAAGTGGTGCACTGAGGTAGATGCGATCGAACACGTTGGTCCGTCGTACACTCCAGCATCCAACGATCACATACCGCATTACAGTTGTTTGGTTTCGTCCAACGCGACTACTGATTTCCTAGAAAGGTAATCCACAATCTCTGTATATAAGCCACTATTCTTAATCTGTTGAACTCAGATACTCGATCAAAAAAAAATGATCACTGTTTTTACAAAAGGCATAATTGATCGTATTTTTTTTTATAAAAACCACAAGAAAACCACTATTGCCGAACTTGAAATAGCTGACATCTCCAAGCCTTAAATAAAACTTTTGAAGTCTGCGCTGCAGTTGTAATCATTTGTATATCTCATCTCCGCTAATGCATGTTGTAAATTTCATGGCATTTGCATGCTTCTTTCAGGGTTTTGCATTTACGGTCCTTCAGGAGTTGTTACAAGTAAGCTATTCTGACTCTCAAATGAAACATCACATATAAATCCGTAAATATATTTTAAACAGAAGATAAAAATTAAATTATCATTAGTTAAATAGTACTTTTATATGAAAACTAAGATTTTGTTTAAATCTAATTTTTCTAAAAGCATTGGCAAAATAATTAGAAATTAAAGTTATCAAAGATTAATTACACAGTAAAATGTTTCTAAGAAAATAATTTACATGTGATTAAATGGATGTATATTGCTTTTGTGTGTGTGTGTATGAGTGGGTGTGCATTTTGTGAAAAAAATAGCTCTCATTTTTCAAGAAAATTATAATAGCTCATCCTAAAATGTGAATGAAGTTCGAATAACCGTATTCAGAAAATTAAAAACTTTGAATCATATTTTCTTTTACTGTTATATCAAATCCCATTTAAAAGTTATTTTTCTTTTACTCTTGTAAAGCAAATATTTTTTAGAAGTAATTTTCGTGTAATATTTATATTACCCCTTATAACATCACTTGTTTCATCATTCACCTGTTACGTAATTTTATAATTACAGTTTCACCAACTAAAATTTGAGCAATATGTGTGTGAATAAATTGAAACACATTTTCTACGTCTTTTCTTTATATTATTTGATAGTTAACCTTATAATTTGATACAGAGCAGTAAATTATTTCTGGAAGATAATCTTTAATGTGAGACGAATTACAATAATTAAATTAGTAACATTAATGTGTTTGGTGTAAAAGTACCGTAATGATATTAGAAAGAATTTGTAAAAGTTCAATCATGAAGAAAACGGCATGAATAATCTTTTTAATTGTATGTCTAGACAAAGAGACAATTGTTAACATCAAGTTCTTTCGCTAACAAATGATGAGAAAATTATTTTCCGCACCATATGTAGCAAGAGATCTCAAAATTAATTATTGTTATAGTATACTAACAATTAACTGCTATTTTTATTTACCTCAGGTATTTACTACACCTGATTTAAAGAACAAATGGTAAGTGGTGGAATAGGTTATCCTTTAAGAAACAGTTCTATTAGGCTCAAATGAATAGAATGAAAAATAATACAATGCGAAATGTTTGTGTAACATGATAAAAGTGTGGTTTTGTTTTTTAAATTAAAAAGCGATTCATAATTTTCATGAAAATTTAGGGCTGACCATTTCCTTTAAATACAAATGATAAACACATTAATATAAAATTTACAAACATTTTACTTTGATAGTTGAATTTAACACTTGAAGAATTTTAGATAAATACATTTATATCACTCCCAAATATGCGAGAGCCTATATTTAAGCAATGAGTTAGACGCCCGAATCCCATTCTATGACAAACGGCAACCGAATACGAGGAAAAGATCTATTCATAGCGGGGTCTGTGATGTACGACTCACATCCCTCCAAGAAGCAAAATAATATGAATGAAGAACCATTTCAATAAGATACATTGGAAATTAATCCTGCTGCCGACAAAAGTTGTGAGCAAATTCAACTAAAAATTAATATATTTTGCACAATATGTTTACATTTACAAACATAAACACAAAAATTTAACTAAAGCTTTTTTTGTAATTTATTCAATCATTAAATAGATAAATTTAAATAGACTGAATTATAAGAAAGCTGTTTCATGATTCTGCTAGAATCGTATTAAACAAAGTAACTTTAAAATATGAACATTCTTCTTTCTGTTTATATCAAGAAGAAAAGTAATGTGGGCCCAGAGTATTAAGCTGTTTCAGTATAATATTTTGAAAATGTAAGGATATTTAAAACAAAGAATGTGGTAAAATGAATAATTTGGCTACATCTGATCTTAACATTGGGAATTGAAACATTTTATAGCCTGATGGTGTTATAAAGAATTTTAATATCAAATGCGTAAATTGTCTTCCGGGAGAAATTATTATAGTGTTACGTACCACAAGGGAGGAAACCCGGAAAACTTTTAAACATCCCCTCCGAAAGATCTATTTTCCCTCGTTCCACCATAGCTAGGAAAAAATCCCTGAAAAAAAAATATATATAAATGTAAATTCTGAAAGAAAGTTTCCTTTCAATTATTTTTTCCATCTCACGAATTTAATTTATATATCATAAACAATACTTGAATAAAAAATTTCATCACACTTTTGTTGAATTTCAATACATATTTAAGTTTCTAAGCAAATATAAGAGTTTAATATCTCTAAAATAACTGGAATTTTATTGCTACAAATCAGCATCACAATATTATGCTGTCATAAATCATTTTCTCATGATATAACTTGAGGCCAAAGACAAAATATTTTATTTCAAATTATTTTATTTTGAGTGCTTAAATATTTTATTTCCTTTTACAGACTTATTGTAAAGCAATTTAATATATGTTTTATTATATTTGTGTTCATAAAAATAGAAGATTATTATTAGAATAAAGTATATTTCTGGTAAATATTTGTGCCTCATTTTTTAAAATGTTGAATTTTATTAAGAAATAAATCCAGACGCTTAAAAATATTCACGCAATGATGAAAAATGATGAGAAAAAGGTGGATGGAAAAAATACAAGCAGAGTTTATTATACATGATGTGCTATAGGATAAAAAGTAAAATACCTTAAAAAATGCGTTTTAAAGAAAAATTTGAGATTCTTATCATTATTTGAGATAAAGTTTCAAAAAGTGAAAAATATGTGCAAATTGAAGAACTCTGAGGGGTAAAACGGTCTAAGGCATCCCCAGTTGATGTTTATTGCAGCTCGTTGCATAATTTATCTCCATGAATATGACTTATCTTACGCTTATCATTCAAAACTCTTTGTAATGAATAGAAGCTAATATTTGTGAATAGAGATATATTATCACAACTCAAAAACATTTATTCACAAATATAAGTTTAAAAATATAAATAGTGATGCCTTTTCTTCAAATAAGTGAGAATTAAAATTTATTTTTATTAGACCATTTAATCTTATGAGTGAATATCTTAATCAACCAAATAGCTATTTTACTCCGTATTATTATTTTACAGCGAAACAATATTGATTGTATTATAATAAATGTAAGGAAGAGATTTTGAATAATTAAATTTAAATTTATTTTTGAAATTATTAAAGTTAATTAATTTAAATAAAACTAATTTTTCTTAAATCAATTAATTAATCATTCATTTTAATGCAATTTTAATTGCTAATATATATATATATATATATATATATATATATATATATATATACACATACATTATATATAAATGAGGAATTATTTAATCATCGTTCCATTAAATGGTATGTAGTAATTAAACTATTACTTAACAGAATAACACAAGAAGATGATTTAGAAAATGCATCACCTTATTTCAGATTTAGCTGTGTGATTGATTTAATATCTGATACAATGGAAAATAATATAATGAATGCGTTTGCTAAAATTATAACATCCTTTGAAGAATTTGTTCGTCAAGGATCCGGTTGGGCACTGGAAAAAATCACACGTTTAGAATTGTGTAGTGCTAAGTATGAGCCATTGGCTCCAAAAAGCTATTTTCCCCTCTCTAAAAAACTTGCAGATAAAAAAGCAGTTTTAAGTATTCAAAATACTGATAATAAATATCTTGTATGGTCATTGCTAGCTCATAAATATTATGTTAATTTTAAAGATCAACCGCATCGCCTATCTCATTATACACCCTACGAACATGGGATAAATCTTGGGGTATAGAATGTCCTGTACCATTTATCCTGTACAAAATATCCTTCATAGAAAAATTAAACAATTTAAGAATTAATGTTTATGGATATGAGAATAGTGTTTTTCCTCTATACGTATCAGACAGGACAGATTCAAAATGTATAAATCTATTGTACATTACGAACAACTCATCGCAACATTATTGTCTTATTCGTAACTTATCAAGACTACTGGGAGATCTTAATAAATATAATGGAAAAGCACTTTACTGTTATTGGTGCTTACATTGTTTTTCAACATCTGAACTTCACTATGAATTACCTTTACCTTTTTGTATTTTTGCCGATTTTGAATCCATTATAGTAAATGAAAATAATATGCAAGATAATCAGAAATCTTATATAAATATAATTAGTGAACATAAAGCATGAGGATATGCATATTTCATAATAGGAACGGACTCCTGGATTAGCTTGGGAAAGTTGTTTTAAAATGACAAATCAATCCCTGGAATTAATGACAGATATTAATATGCATTTAATGATACAAAAAGGTATTCGTGGTGGTGTATCAATGATAACTAAACGATGGTCTCAAGCAAATAATACATATTTACCTGCATGTAATGAGAAAGAAGTAAATAAATATATTATGTATTTTTTGAAGCGAACAATCTTTATGGATGGGCAATGAGTCAACCTTTACCATATGGTGTATTTGAATTTATTTCAACTGAAAATATTACCATTGACTGGATTCTTGGTATATTTCTAGAGAGTGCCTATGGATATATATTAGAGGTTGACTTACATTATCCTCCCGAACTGCGTGACCTACATAATTGCTATCCTTTATGTCCAGAGAAAACCTGCATAGATTATGAGAAACTGTCACCTTTTCTAAAAATTCATTGAAAAATGTGAAATAAGTAGTCTTTAAAGTTAATACCTAATTTAAAAGATAAACAAATTATGTGATATATTATAAAAACTTACAATTTTATTTAAAACATGGTCTTATATTGCAAAAAATACACAAAATTATAAAATTTAAGCAGAAACCTTGGTTAAAAATATTAGGTCTACCTGAAAGTTCTGTCCGTTTTAGAATGAAACAAAGGAATACATTTTTTCATACTTTGGATAAACTTTATTGAATAATATAATTGCCATCATTATTTATGACTTCTTTCCAGCGTGATGGCAATTTGTATATCCCATTTTTAAAAAATGTCTAATCTCTAGAGGCCAAAAATTGAACGAGTGCTTGTCTGATATCTTCTTCATTCTTGAATTGTTTGCCCTGCAAGAAATTTTGTAAGGACAGAAACAAGTGATAATCAGATGGTGCTAGATCCGGGGAGTATGGTGGATGCGACAGAGTTTCCCAGCCTAGCTCTGCGACTTTCTGACGAGTCCCCAAAGCAGCATATGGCCTGGCATTGTCATGAAGAGTATGATGTCCTTCCTATTGAACATCGCCGGCCTCTTTTCTTGGTGTGCTGTTTTTAATTTATCCAATTGCTGACAGTACCTCTCCAAATTTAGCCTTTCGTTTGGTTTCAACAGCTCAAAATGTATTGGTCCTCGAATGTCCCACCATATACACAACTTTCTCTTGTCCAGGCTCAACTTCGGTTTAGAGGTAGAGGGGGCAGGTTTTCCGGGTTCACAATATGCCCTTTTTCTTATGATGTTTTCATAGGAAATCCACTTTTCATCCCCAGTTGTGATCCGGTCCAAGAAGGGTTCGATTTTGTTGCGTGCAAGCAGTGATGTGCATATGATGATTCGATCATTCAAATTCTTCTCACTTAACTTGTGTGGCACCCATCTCGAATACTTCCACACAAACCCTACATTCCGAATATGGTCGGAAATGGTATGTTGAGCTGAATCAAGCCTTTCCGCAATCTTCGATGTTGTCAAAAAAGGATCTTGCTCTAACATGATCTTGACAGTATCATCGTCGATCAAAGATTGCCGCCCAGAGCGTGGCGTATCAGAAAGGTTGAAATCATCTACATGAAATTTTTCGAACCATCTTCTGCATGTTCTATCAGAAACTGTACCTTCATCAAACACTTTCAATAAATTTCTATACGCTTCTGTAGCATTTCTTCCTTGTTGGAATTCGTAAATGAACTTCGTTTTAGTTCATCTGCGACGAAAATGTGTATACATTGTTAGCGATCAAAAGAGAGAGCCAAATATGTGTCACAGGAATATGCGCATACTTGTTGAAACTGATTGTAACCGGAGCGGATAGAACTTTCCGGTAGACCTAATATATAGATTTCAACACAGAGCAAAGAAAAAACGCAGAAAATTCGTTTGAGAAAGATTTCTTTAAACTAATGAATAACTCCGTCTATTGTAAAACGATGGAAAATATAAGAAATCGGGTTAATGTTGAATTAGTATATACTGAAGAAAGAGCTAAAAAACTTGTTTCTGCTCCAGGTTTTAAGAGATTTAAAATTTTTGATAACAATCTTGTTGCAGTGGAAAGAGTAAAAGAGACACTTACACTTAATAACCCAATTTATGTAGGCTTTGTTATATTAGAACTCAGCAAGATATTAATGTATGATTTTCATTATAATGTTATAAAACAAAAATATGGAAATACGGCAAGTCTCTTATTTACTGACACTGATTCACTCACATATGAAATCCAAACTGAAGATGTATACAAGGATATGTCTGCATATTCTCAAATATTTGACACCTCAGACTACCCTATAGAGCATCCTTTATACAACATTGCTATTAAAAAAAGAATTGGTTGTTTTAAAGACGAACTTAATTCTAAACCTATCGTAGAGTTTATCGGGCTTCGACCAAAAATGTATTCCATTCTATCAGAAAATATGGAAAAAAGACTGCAAAAGGGGTCTTAAAGAATATAATAAAGAATGAACTAAAACATCTGCAGTACAAGACCTGCTTAGAGAGTGAGTCGTCCACCTATGAAAAATTCTGCAGAAATCAGAGTACAAAACATCGTATATACACAGTACAACAAAATAAAGTAGCCTTATCTCCATTGGATGATAAACGATATATTTTGGAAGATGGGATACATACGTTAACACATGGTCTCATTATCAAATTTCCAATAATTAATTACTTATAAAAGCTTCGAAAATAGGCCTACTAAGGAACCTCGCCAAGCATAAAAAGGAGAAAACGCATCATACATCTTACCTCATGGGTGATGTGGAAATAGATGCATATAATTAAAAAATTTTATCTTTAAAAAATTATATCACTGATGTAAAATTGTAATTGAATTGAAGACCCATTTCTTTTTAAATAAAACTCTATGTGTAAATTTTAAATCAGGAAAAACATATTCGATTTAAAATTAAATTCTATTACTTTAGAAAATAAATTCATATTATTATACGCTGTAAAGTACATTATAATCCTTAAACATAAAAGTCACTACAAAAAAATTTCCAAGTCCTAATCACCCCTATGATAATAAACCCTTTCCCAAGCGAGGTCCGAGTAGCTCAAGGGATAAGATAACAGACTACCACCACTGAGGTGCGAGGCTCAGTCCTCACAGCTGGTAATTTTCAAATTTTAAGATAAAAATAAACATTTCAAAATTATTCGCAAAGAGGGCTGCATCAGTATCACAGCTAAGGTTTGAAAATTTCTCAATAGATGGCCGCAATATTCAAGACTAAATATGACGTCACACAATCTTATTAGTGATAACCTTCGTATAAGATCACAGACATATGACGTCACTCTAAACCCTCGTATAAGACTACAAACTTATGACGTTGCTCCACTCCAACAATGATAAGACTTGGATCCACTGCTAAGCGCTCAGCATGTTAGCGAACTCTCATTTTATATCTACTATTAAGAGGTATTTGCTGCTTTGTGAATTCAGTAACCTGAATTTTCAAATCTTTTCTTTTAAAGTAAATTTAAAATGTTAGAGTCAATATTAGAGTACTTAGTTTTTTATCTGGGTAATCAATGATTAATTATATATTTTTGGGTGTTAATTTGATTAATATACAGGATTATGGGGTGATGCGTAATTTTAAGATCATATTATCTATTCAAGGACATTTATAAACCTAATACATATAATTGTAGTTTTAAGTTGTTAAATTAAAATATATACAATCTCTAATGAAAGATCAATTATTAGATTACTTTAATTAATAGGTTAATTAATTTATTAATTTCATAAAATTCAATTCTTTAAGGAAATTAATGCACTTTTAATAAAATTAAACGTAAAATTGCAAAAAAGTTACAAATATTTTTACGAAAATAAATCCCTATAAGTACCTAGCTAATATGTTTGTACACGAAATCACACTCATTTTTACATGGTTACAAATTTGTCAATTCAGTTATATTTAACTAGCTGAATGTGTTTATTTACTCCTTTTATTATGATAGGATTAAAATCAAAAACTTAACGATTAGTAATTTCAGAGAACCGTCAATAGTACAAAAAGCTGTTCAAACTTATCAGACAAAGCTTCTTATAATTGGCTAACTTTGATTGTTGTTGCATTGTTGACAGAAATGTTGAAGAATCGAAAAGAGTGATTAGTTTAAATATTGAAGCTAGACATGTGATAATAGACAAATCCTATATTCAATGGCTCAGAAAAGCAAGTTAGCATTGTTTTTTTGTTTTTTTCGTCACTTAAGGGTCATAACTGTCATGCGAGAGCTAATAAGACCGGGGCCTACATTGTAAAGAGTAAAACGACAATGCTATAGATAGAGGGTCATATTCATACGAACATACATACGGCTTTATCTATAATTCGTCGCCGTTTGTTAATTAGCAAAGATTCAAGAATATGAAAGGATACTATTTGGAAACGATTAACTGATACGAGCTTTATATATTGACTAGATCTTGATTTTTATTAGAAGCATTTGGGTTTTAGTTTAAATTTTTGAAATATTTTAGAGTTCAATACAGTTACTGTGATTGTTATTTATTGTATAATATCATATATATATATATATATATATATATATATATATATATATATATATATATATATATATATATATATATATATATATATATATATATATATATATATATATATATATATATATATATATATATATATATATATATATATATATATATATATATATTTATATATATATATATAGTGCTATAGTGATTCATCCTCTGTTCTAAGAAACTAGCTATCTTACAAGAAAATTTTTACAAGTCTCCAACGGGAAGTCATGACTATCAAATTCTAATGGAGCTTTGGCTCAACTATTCGATTGTAGTAAGAAATGTCCTTAACAACAAGTCAGAGGGTCCAATAGGCCGAACAAGTCAACGTAAGCTTAAATAAAAGGAAGACATTTGGCCCAAAATTTTTTAAATAATTTATAAATGTTGCGGAATACAATTTCAGTGTACTGTAGTCATAGCAGAGAGACTTTCAACAATTTTATAAACTAAAAATCATGTTTCTAAATTTTTGTATACATGATCTGCTTGGAAAAAACGTTTTCCGTCTGTAATTAATTTTTTTCTTTTTCCTTACAGGGTTCTGTCGTATACTGTCGTATACTGCGCCTAATGTAAACATTGTAAAGTAGTTTTGAAATTTTATATCAAATTTTCAAGCCTATCTCTCATTAAATATGGTATATCATTTTTATAATAATCATGGCTTCTAAGTTATTTTACTACAAATCTAAGAATTTATTTTTTACATGTGTCCTTTTTATATTATTATGCAAACATATTTTGCGAAAGGAACTATACTCAGTTATTAATTACTTTTTATGTGCGAAATATGTTAATTTATCAATTAAATTTATAACAAGATGAAATTCTTTGTTGTATTGACTACATATTATAGATAAGGTGTAAAAATTATAAAAATTCTGTACAATATAACATTTTTAGATATTGCTTAAATTCTGTACCAGATAAATTTTCATATTAAGTATGTCTCACAGATGTTTGAGGTACAGTCAGAAATGTGCCTTAAATGTTGTGAAAGATATACAACTAATAAACATTGTTTAAATATATATGTAATTAAAGATATCTTTAACTTATATAACCACACTTGTAGGGAACTACAGTGGTACAAGTATAATTTTAATTATTTTTTATGCTACAAAGAATATTCTATTAGATTATGATATTGAAAATTTAACCTAAGCAAAAATGTTAGAGAGGTATCTTATTATTCTTTCCATTCTTTTATTTTAAGAAAAAGTTGCCTGTATTTACTAACATATCAAGCAATATTAATATATCTATCTACCCTTATCTATGAAATTTCAATAAAATTTTAAGTACCTATTTAAATATTTCTTTTAATTTTTACAATGAATATTCAATAAAAAAATTCTAGCGAATTATTAACCCAAGAAAAAAGTATTGTAGGAATTTCTTATTATAAATTTTACTATATTTTAAGAAAGAATTATTTTTAATTTACTAAGCTTTGATCAACATTAGTATCTTCTGGGAATAAAAAAATTGTAATTATGTAATAAATTGTTAAATTCTCAATTTATTTTCCCTCCGGTAATTATCTCCTTCTCACAAGGTACAGATATTTAACAGTTAAATGAAGCGCAAATTTTTATAACAGCCACAGAAGCCTCTCAAACAAAAACAGAAGTTATCATTAGGATAAACAAGTTCAATATATAAAATTATAAATTCAGTAACTATAATTAAATATTTATGGCTTCAGATGAAAAAAATATTTCATAAATTATTTTCATTATGACTTTTACATTTGCTTTTCTCATTGAGGAGGATAAGAAAACTTTATATTTGCTACCACGAATGTTGTGGTTTTTTTTAAATGTTTTGTTTTATTTCTTTTTATTTTATTTATTTATTTATTTATTTATTTATTTTTTTGTAAAACGTGTCTTTTCACAGGATAATCGCGGAAAAAATTCCTATTTTCAGCATTCAGGTTTACATTCGAATATTTTCCTACATTTACAATCCGTGAGTAAATACCATTTTAACCCAAAATATTTAGCGCCCTCATCTTGACTACCAGGCTATATTTTTTCTCACCGGCCAAAATCTCTCAAATTTAATCTATCAGTATCTTTGGTATGGAAAAGACGGTAAGACGATCGCTCCCGTGAACAGCAGAGAAAATATTTTCTTAAAAAATTCTGAGATCTCCCCCGTGATAAGAGTAATAAATTCATCCTGTGCAAGGCGCAAATTTCTGCTTGAAAGCGCCCTTCTGAATGATTGAAAGGAGGGAGAAGGGCTGAAGGAGGGGGCGCATGAAAGCGCGTTCAAGGGCTGATCTTTTAAGCGAAACTGATGCAAGTCCCTTATATATATATATATATATATATATATGTATATATATATATATATATATATATATATATATATATATATATATATATATATATATATATACACATAAGATCGTATTTGTGTTTCTTCCTTTTGCATTTCGAGTGTTTGGCATTCCATTGGATTTTCAATTTTCTTCAGATTTTGCCTCATAAGATAAAATTTTTATTCTTTTCAATTTGTAAGGTACACACATATATTTTGAGGAAGTCACTTTCGAAAGAATAAACTCGTATTCTTAATAAATCTTTTTTATGCATTCTGAGTATCAAATAAAACCAGGTGGTTACGGAAATATACAGTAGTTCTGGCAGCTCTCCAGTGATAAAATCAGATTTCAAAGAGAAAAAATTGAAATTTTCAATTTTTCCAAAGTATATTTGGAGATGCAATCTAAAAGTAAAAGCGAATAAATTTACATAGATTTCTGATCATAAAATTCCTGTTTATGTAAACATACTTGGCAAAAAAATCTAAAACCTGTCAAAAGAATGTCTATTAAGAGCGAAGAATCCATAAAAGCTTTAAAAATCTGGATGTTTGTTAAGGGTTAAAAAAATGTGTGGACCTTCTAAGTGTTAAAGGTCCATTGGGGTCCCTAATTGGGCAGAAATATAAGTCAAATGACTAAATTTTAATTTATTACAGTTTCTGTGTGTGTGGTATTACAGTTCTTGAATATATCATCAGCTTTTATAGGAGAAAAACAGAATATAAGTGTTAAATTCTAATTTTAGACGTACAATTTGCATTAAATACATTATTTAATATGTAAAAATGAATGAATCCGAATGATATACGCAAATCAAATTTCGTTTATAAATTTTGATTCTTTTCACTAGTTTAATATATAATTTTCATGTTAATAAAATATCTATTATTTGATAGATCATTCTTATTTTGTGTGTATTATATGTGATATCATAAATATTGTATAGAATTTTAAGTAAAATAGGAACTATGCCTAGTTTTTGCTTCTAAATTATATCCTTTCTTATCATATATTCTAAACATAAAAGTTCTTAAAAATATATTCTTAAATATAAAAATTATTCTTTGTTTCATGATGTATGACTTTCATATATAAAATTCTTATTTAGATACATTTAACAAGATAAAAATCACAATTTAAAAAGAAGAGAAATGAGAAACTATAGATTTTATTGATATGAAATAAAATAAAAAAAAATTAAAATAACGTTTAATTCATGTTTTGGAATTTACTTTTATTTATATTACTATATTGTTCCTTATGAAATTATAATGTTTAATATATCAGTTTAAAATATTAGTTATTAACGTTAAAATTTTTTAACGTAATAATAACGAAGTCCTTATTAACAACATAAAATATTATAGTTAACATTGTTTAAATTTTGATGAAAGTAGAAACTTCGATGTTAATTCAAAGTTGCATTATTCCTATAAAAATTATGTTTGAGTAATAATGTTTCATTCATCAAGAAAACATAAAATAAAGCAATTTTATAGTACTGATAGTTAATTTCTTATAATGAATCATCATCAATTCTACTTAAATACAAGAATTGAATGAAGTGACTATATAATATTGATGATATGATAAACAATGACTAGCACTTTCCTTAAAATACGAAAAATTCTCGGAGTAGTTATAGGAATTCTTAATTATTTAAATGTACCTGAACACACAAATATAGCTTTACTAGAAAAAGTTCAATACTTTCTTTTGAACTTAGTTTTATAAAAAAAAAAGAAAAAAAATTTTACATGTAAGAACATAAACATTTTTAAAGTGAACCTGTATTAGAAAAATTCAAATGGATATATATTGGTCAATTACAATTAAATTGCGTTAAAAATAATAATAGACGGTACATTTTAATTTGCTAAGAAATTTTGGGCCTTAAATTAATTTCGAAAATATATTTCAGCATCGCATTGGAGTTTCTATATAAATTCTCACTGTTGCAGTCTCAAGTAGTTTCGCGAAATTCCTCTCCAACGAGTATCATTCTACTCTCCAGAGAGTTCAACTTTCAAGATATATCCTTTGCTAGGTGCTATCAGCAAATATAATTAATCTCTAAATAATATATGAATTCCGAGAAAAATTTTCATTTCAATACTTGTTTGAAAATTGAATTTCATTCAATTAAATAAGTATTTCCTTAGTTTATCTAACATGATAATTTTAAGTTTTAATTGTAATAATGCCTTTTGAGTTGTGGATAGGAATTTTTTTAAAATCTGTCTTTCTAAGTTTGTGATTTTGAATTAAAACATTTATTTTTGCGCAAAAAGGTCCATTTTAAATCCACTTTTGTTAACTTACTTGATTAAGAGTTAACTATGTGAATTTCAGTTGAATCATTTAATTAAATTGAATTTCAAATTGACTTAAATAAATGTAAAACTCAAAATACATGGGACTGAAAATATTTTTAAAATTCAAAAACATTTTTGGAATTGAAAATTCGTTATTACATAGTTAGAATGTTAAAATCAAAGAAATGTGATTAATATTTAATAAATTTTAATCAAAGAAGTTCTTGTTAATTAAAATTCTGTTGATAATATAACTCTGGATTATTATTATTCATCTTATTATAATTCTCATTAAAATAGGAATAATAACCCTGAAGGTAGTATTAACTAGAAATATATAGGTAGTATAATAATAGGTAGTATGACTAGAAATATACAATTTTCATTTTAGAAATTATTTGATGTATTGTTTATATTTTTTATCCCATATTATTCGCAAGAATCGCAATTGCTTTGAATTTGGAAATCAAAATGTAAAATTGTTGGTTTCTATTCAATCAAATTTATTCCAAAGTATTGAATTTAGCATTAAAGCCCTTCTATACACATGAGATTTCATGTGTATAGAAATTACCATTCTCCTCATACCATTCTTGAAAGGATGAAAGTGTTATTTACTTAGTAAATGAACTAAAACCTAGAAAAGCAAATTTAGAAAACTAGAAAAGAAAAATTATTCCCTTCAAGTTCTTATCGTTGATTATAGGAAACTTTTTGATGTATTCTTATGTGTGTCGCATATAAAATTTATTCTACTAACTTGATATTTGAACTTTTTTCATAACTTTAAGGTCCAGAAAAACACCTATGGTTGTAACCTGTATTTTTTTAGCAAAAACCAAAAATATAAACTCTTCAGACATGTCTAGACTTGTGAATTGCTTAGATAAACTGAATAAAATTGAAAAAAACTCTTAAGTTAGCGCTACATTATTCGGAAGTTTTATTAGTTTGGCTAAAATTATATTTGTACGCGTATCTCTTGAAAATTCAACTGTGAAAACATTTAGGGGATCAAAATTAAAAACGGTGAATGACTAAAATATTTATATGATGACTAGTATGAATATAAATGAAATTTACATGACATTTTTGTCAATCGAAGATAAACAGTCATTTTCTCGAACTTATTTAATAGCTATATCGGCCCTGTTAAGGTAATAAAATAAAAGTTTAATGTGTGCTTATACACAGTTTTGTGTGCACACTTAATATCAGGGCTTAGAGATTAGGTTTATGGTAAATATTTATTCAGTATTATACCTGCCATTCAAATTATAGCACAAAGTAAAATATGAATGATAGTAAAATATATAACACAAGAAGAAAAACTTCTATATTTTAAATAACAAGTTTGAATGACGATGAATAACAAGTTTGAAAAACAATTTCACTTTTCAAAGCTTTTTGCTTCCAATGAATAATGAATATGATGAGACTTTACATGGCTTTATATATTCAAATGAATGATTTTATTCTCATAATATATATATATATATATATATATATATATATATATATATATATATATATATATATATATATATATATACATATATATATATATATATATATATATATATATATATATATATATATATATATATATATATATATATATATATATAGCTATTTGAATGCATTTGCATATTTACAAGTAATATAATTCCCCTGCCGCCCAACTTGTCTAGTGGTCAATGTGCCTGACTGCGGATAAGGAGGTGCTGGGTTCGAATCCCGGTTCGGGCATGGATGTACTTTCTCTTTCTATTTGTCCTGTCTTTGTCCCTTCCTTGTATGAATGAGGTGTGAATGGTTGCCTACCCTATAAACGGGTTCCTATGGCATGTGTGTACTGAAGAAGTCGGACTCCACACCAAATATGGTTCAGTTGGAAAAGTGGAGCAGCTCACCCCATATTGCCAGCCCTATCTGGCACACGACAACAACAACATATATAATTCCCCTGAAACTTATTTACATTACTGCGAAAAATATTAATTTTCATAAATTTCCTGTTTCGGGATGAAATAAGGAACGCACAACAAGAAAATTTGATATCCCGTTATGCAGTGATATGATTGACAAGATTCTAAGAAAGAACTGGATGAGAATGCTCTTCGCTAACCTTTTCGACAACTGAAATAAAATTTCCTTTTAGTTGTACCTAGAACCAATATGCACAAAAAAAACTGTTAAAAAGCAAATATGATAGCTCTCAAGTAAATGAAGTTTATGTAGCATTAAACAAAAATCCTAATTGAAAAAATAAAAAACAAAAAATAAACAAATTTCAAAATTCATTAGAAATAAATGGTTATTTTTTACATATTTGAAAGAGAATCAATATGACTATTGGTAAAAAAGAACGTAATATCCTTAAGATACACTTTTTACTATGAATTAAATATATTTTCTAATGAGCATAAAAACTTACTAGAAAAAAAAAGTTGTAAAGCACTTGAAAATGTATCGTTATCTTGCAAATATGTTCTAAATAGTTTCTAGAGAATTACAAATAAATATATATATACATATATATAATGATGTGTAGTACTAAAAACTGTTTATATAATGATTACTCGTATTCTAGAAGTCTGATGAAACAGAGAAGAGAGAGAAGATTAAATAAAATAAGTAATCCAATTCTTAAACGCGGACAAGATTAATTGGTATTTCTCTTAATTAACAACTATTAAAAAACTAAGCTCATTTAAAAATAAAAATAAAAATTTGATAAAAATTGAATTATATATTTGAGTTTATGTAATATATATATATTAATCATAAATAATGATATTCAGTTTGTAATCATATAAACTAGAGATACATTAGTAGTTATATTTCTCATTAAAAATATAGAATTCAAAAATTTCACACATTTTTAACATATAGAGCTCGTAAAAATTACTTTAAAAATAAATTCTCGATAACATTTTAACTGTTGAATGAAGAATGTGGGTTGTTAGTATGAGAAATAAAATGCAGGAAAATTAAAATAGGCATACTTGGTAAGGAAAATCCTCTCCGGAAATAGTTTTTTTTGATTCCTCAGTTTGTTTTCTTGGCATAAATGCTACTAATAAAGTGCAAAAAGTAACTTTTAGTGCATTTAAAAACACGTGTATTTATGAAAACACTTGGAATTTTGATCAATACAGGAACATAGTGCATAAAATTTTCAAATATTTTGGATGTAAGAAGTTTATTATGTTGCTTTATCTCCTTTTAAAGTGTATACTTTATGGATTTTATTAAAAAAGAATAATTCCTTAATATGATTTAAGACATGTATGTAGACATAGCAAAAAGGTTGAATTCTTAGAATGTTCGCTTAAATTGTGCTTAAGTGAAACGTGGCACTCTAAATGATTATAAAGAATTTTCTTATTAATTACGTATATAATATTATGTGCATATATATACTCTTAACTAGTGTTTTACACAATTTTAGCGAGTTTATTTTTTACAAATTATTTTATAATGCTTATTCCTTCAAGAATACTTTATCAGTTCCATGAGGAGAGAAAACAATTGCGTTTACAGTAATTATTCAAGCAAAGAGAGAATTACCTACACTAAGAATATATCAAACTTTAATAATTATGAATTAAATAATAATATATGATTTTATAAGATAGATAGTTATAACAAAACTCAAAAGTTGTTGCTAATAAAAAGCATTTTACTTTGGAATTGACAGTCAAAATATAAAATTTTACTATCAGTGCAAAAATTTACGGTAAATTCTTATGGAATCAATATTTTCTTTCAAAATTTTATTCAATACAATAGTGGTTCAAAAGTTTTGAAAATTTCTTTACAAGACATTAAATAGCTACTTCAAGGTCATTCAAACCGTTAAAATATCGTTATTTTGTCATTATTAGTAGTGTTAAAAAATATTATTTTCTTACTAAGTGCAGTGGAAAGGATCTGTTTTAGTAATTATGGAAGATATCCAAATAGGGAAGTTCTATCTGCAAATATTGATAATGCAATAAGCTAAATTGTGACAGATAGTGATTTTCGGCGGATGTGCGTGACTTTAAACGAAAAGCTGCCATCGGCGCCGATGTCTGATTACTACGGATCTATAACCAAATTAACACAATGCATAAGGCGGAGGGACATCCAATCCCCTCTTCCTGAAGATCAATGAGGCTGCTGATGGAAATCAGTGCATGTGCTGGTAGGGAAATATAGGGGTTTTTGTTTTATCAGAAATGTCTCTTAGAAGGATTATAAGGGAGGAACAACTTATAATATTTTTAGCTAACTCTTATATATATATATATATATATATATATATATATATATATATATATATATATATATATATATATATATATATATATATATATCATATCTATATATATACATACATATATACACATATGATATATATATATATATATATATATATATATATATATATATATATATATATATATATATATATATATATATATATATATATATATATAAATATATATATATATATATATATATATATATATGCACCACTGGCCATTAAAATTGCTACACCAAGAAGGAATGCAAATAACAGAACGACATTTATTGGACACATACATTATAGTGGAAAGAACAAGTGATTAGAGTTACAGGAAATTAGGATGTATAGAGCTTGAGAAATCAGTACCCAGAGTAGCCACTTCTGGCTGCTATAACAGCATTTATCCGCCTAGGCATGGAGTCAAACAGAGATTGTATGGCATGTACGGGGATCTCAGTCCATGCATCTTCAACACTATGCCACAGTTCATCGACAGCTGTGGATGGTGAGTGATGGCGTGCATATCGCTCGGCAACCATTGACCACACGTTCTCAATTGGTGGCAGATCAGGAAAACGTGCTAGCCAGGGTAATAGTCCAACCTGTTCTGTATCAAGGAAGTTCAGAACAGTACGGGCAACATGCGGTCGTGCATTATCCTGTTGAAACAAAGCATTAGGGAGGTTTTGAAGATAGGGCAGAGCCACGGGCCTCAACACATCGGAAATGTAACGGTTGATGTTCAAAGTGCCGGTAATGCGAACAAGAGGTGATCGAGAAGTGTATCCAATGGCACCCTATACCATCACTCCAGCAGATGGGCCAGTATGGCGATGTCCAATGCAAGCTGGATATGCGCGTTCTCCACGATGCCTCCAAACACGGATGCAACCACCATGGTCCTGTATACAGGACCGAGATTCATCTGTAAAGATGACGTGATGCCATTCCCGCGTCCAGGTTCGTCGCTGATCACACCAGTGAAGGCGCTCCTGTCTGTTACGCAGCGTCATCCATGCTGCTGCAAACGTCGTCGAACTGTTCGAGCAGAAACTTGTTGCCTTGCAAATGACTCCATTTCTCGACTCAGGGTTCGTGACGTGGCTGTACGATCCCTTGTGACCATGCGGATAAGATGTCTGTCTTCTCTGCTGTTAGTGATGGGGAGTCGCTGAGATCCTGCATGACGTTCCGTATGATTGTCCTGAACCCATCGATTCCATATTCTTCTAACAGTCATGGGGTCTCGACCGACGCGAGCAGCAATATTGCGGTACGATAAACCGCAATCCCGGTAGGCTATAATCCTTCCTCGATCAAAGTCAGACACGTGCTGATAGGCATTTCTTCTTCTTACAAGAGGCATTACAACAACTTTCTTGGTTGAAAACAACGTTGAAACGGAAATTGAGTATGAGAAAACTGCTGTCAAATCTCTGGTTTTATACACATTGTAGATGTCGCTACTGTCGCCTGCTTTGCATGAATGCGCTGAAAATCTAATCATTTGCATATCACAGCAAGTTCTACCTCTCAAGCAAATTTCAAGTTTGTGGTGTGCCGCTTTCCTGGTGTAGCAAATTTAATGGGCAGTAGTGTATATATATATATTTATATATATATATATATATATATATATATATATATATATATATATATATATATATATATATATATATATATATATATATATATATATATATATATATATTTATATATATATATATATATATATATATATATATATATATATATATATATATATATATATATATATATATATATATATATATATATATATATATATATATATATATATATATATATATATATATATATATATATATATATATATATATATATATATATATATAGATAAATATATATATATATATATATATATATATATATATATATATATATATATATAGATAGATAGATAAATATATATATAAATATGTATGTATATATATATATATATATATATAAATATGTATATGTGTATATATATATATGTATTTATGTATGTATATATATATATATAACTGCCAGGATTTCGACCACCTTTGATAGTCTTGAAATTCAAAAAGAGTTTGCGGTCGATGCGGATATGGCCATTCCTGAAGCGAATGCTCTGCAGACTATGCAGATTGTATTAACTGTCACATAGCCAACAAACAAGTAGCAAAATTTGATTTAAATCACGAAACCTATTCTCCACTTTGCCCCATCTCTACAGATCACTACTCTACCAAGAGACCACTAAAATAACTACTTTTAGTAAGGTCCTATTCAGTCTCTCACAAATAACACTTGCTTTTACACCTCCAAGATACTTACCCCTAATAATTAATGGATTCAAAATCAATACAACATTTTAAGCTATTTCAAATAAATCTCCAAAGAAGCAGCTCAGCGACAGCCCAATTAATTGACTTCAACTTGGAAAATAATATTGATATAACGTCTATTCAAATGTCCTATGCAAAATCAGGAGAATTACGAGGAAGTCCATTATGTTGTAAACTTTACAACAAAATAAACCGTGATCAAGTTCCAAGAGCGGCAATTATCCTCAAATCACCACTTAACCCTTTAATCATTCTAAAACACAGAGATATCGTAATAATACGCTTAGACACTGAACCAGGACCAACTATATTCTTCCCCAAAGGAGGTTATAAATAGGACTCTGAACTAACTAAAACATCATTTACACCCTTACAAGAATCTTCCAATATTAATTTCTGGAGAATTTAATGTGCAAAATGTGCTTTGGGGCAATCCCAATAACAATAATAGAGGTTTAGTAATAGAAAACTTTCTAGCGGAGCAGCATCTTTTCTTAACACAATGTTCAACCCTCAAACCCAACCTTCATTTGACATAATAGCCCAAAGGCCAGACTTAACTCTTACCAATCACCGAGCATATCACTCGATTCAAAATTGGGCAGTAAGCGATGAAGAGTTATGCTCCTATCATGCTTACATCACGTTTGAAATCAACAAATCGCAAATCATCTTCAACAAAAGATATAAATCAATTAATAATATCCAAAAATTAAAAAAATGTCTTAATTCCAATATTCACAAACAATAGAACCACTTCTAAATTCTTGCAAAACTGTAATACATCAAGATAAAGTAATAAATGAATTAATATCGGTGCATCAGAATTCAGCTGAACCCACCTTTAAAATTCGACAACCAAAACAAATAAACTAAATTGGTGGAATAAAAATCTAAAAAGTCTAAGATAGCTTGTACAATCAAATTATGAAATTATTTTACCTTACAACGTCAAGTCTCCTCCTGCAATATCTAAATAATTGACCAAAACTTACATACTTTCCCAAGCACTTCAGAAAAGGTAACGTAATCTTTTTTTTCTGAAAAAAGAATAAAAATCCAGGAGATGCAACATCTTATAGACAAATCTGCTTACTTCCTGCCTTGGGAAAAATTTTAGAGCGATTAATATTAAACAGACTAAAGCATTATGTATTCGAAAATAATATTCATCCAAACCAGTTTGATTTTATAACGAATAAGTCTACAGAACACGCCCTGCAATCAGCACTAATTACAATTAATTGTAACAAGGACCAAAACCTCTACTCAGCATTATTAAGCTTAGACTTCTCACAGGCCTTCGATTTCCTGTGGTGTCCGGGATTAAAGAAAATTCTGGCAACCCTTCAAGTCCTAGCCAATATTGTCAAAATACTTATCAGCTTCCTAAGCAACTGCGACACGTCTTATAACGGAAGCCAAGTGTCCTGTAAACAGTCAAGAGGATGTCCTTAGGGTTCTGTAAATGGACCTCTGCTGTGGAATTTATACTTTAACGCTATTCTCAATTATAATTGGCTGAACCACACTACTGTAATTGGCTTCGCAGATGACACGTTACTTATTATTAAAGGCTCAACAAAAGAAAATATCAAGCAAAAATACAATCAATCTTTTGATATCTTTTCCAAACTGTATGAAAGTTTGAAATCAGAGATTTCTATCCCTAAAAACAAGACTATGATAATCGGAAAGCATGATAAATCTTTACTCTCTCAACCCAATCCAAAATAAACCCTACTAGGCAAAAACCTAAAGCATACCAAAGTATTGCCTTATCTAGGAATCCAAACAGAGAATCTAAATTTCTTCGCTCATATCAGATTGCTTAAACAGAGAGTTATCCCCATTGCACAAAACTTACGCGCAATGATTGGTTATAATTGGGGATTAAAGAGTAAATTTCAAAATATAATATATAGCACCATAATAGAAAAATAATTTCATATGGTTCTTCAGCTTGGGTTTTATCCTTAACCTCAAGGAAAAAAGCCTAACTGTCATCATTGCAAAGACACCTTACCTTTCTAATAACTAGGATATTCAAACCAACATCAACAAACGTCTTTGCAGGTCTTCCACCACTACACCTAACATTAAAAGCAACTGCAGTTAAGACAGAAATCCTACAATTTACCAAGATGCAACTCTTGAAGACAACACTCTCCTGCTCTTCACTAATTATGAATATACAAACAATAAAGATGAATTACATCCAATTAATAGTAGTCATCAAACTAAAATTTTCAATCTGCCAAAAGTATCATCGAATCCTGTCATGATAACAACAAGATTTAATATTTACACCTACGGGTCTCATTTAGATAATCAAACAGGGGCAGCATTTGTAGTTTTTTAAGACTCCAATCTATTGCATCAATATCTCATAAAACTACACAAGTATAATTCAGTCTTCCAGGCAGAAGCCTATAAAAGAATCACTGCTTTATTTGATCCACCATAAACTACAAAATGTCACAATCTAGACAGCAATTTATCTTTCCTACTGGCGTTAAATAACCCGTTACACAAATCTCCAATAATAAGATCCATTGAAAATTTACTTTTTCACAACCAGAATATGAACATTAAGTTGGTTAAGAGCACACACTGGAATCACGGGGAATGAGGCAGCTGATCAAGCGACAAGACAAGCAGCAACCCATCCAATTCTTCCATTGACACCTTGAAAGTGATCCAGAGCCAATCTAAAATCAAAAATTAAAAATTATATTGAGCAAAGCTGGCAATTTCTATGGAAAAACTCACCGAATGGTCACCATACAAGAAGATTAATACCAAAAGTTTCATGAGATGTGCTATATTCCAATCCCTATTTAAATTGTATCTTAACAAACTATGCGCCTTGCTCCAACTACTTCCACAGAATAAAGAAATCGAGATCGCCATCTTGCATCTGGGATCAAATTGGTACACCACTGCATTATATCACAGAATGCCCTCAAACCAAAGATCTACATATCAAAAAATCCTCTAGTCAAACCAACTACAAGTTCCTAAAATTCTGCACAACGAAAAAGTTCAGAACACAAAAATTAATACAACTAATTACTTTCGTCTATGTAAAAGGACTCCAAATGTGTAAATACCATCAGGAATCTTATAACTCAGAAGTAGAGTCCATAGATTTCGAAGATTAATTAATTTCAATTCCAGTAACAGACAAACAAACTGATCACCAGTTTTTTAATTTCCAAAATTACTAGTACTTAACACACATTAAATTTTATGATATGTAAAAAACTAATTGTATTTTATTCCTATAAAATTCTAAATTACATTAACTATAATCAATTCCTGTTCGTAAATTATGTAAATATTTCAGCTATCCCATCTTAATTTTTTAGTTCCTATTAACAACTATTTTTCTGTTTCACTTGATCATATTCTATTAATTCTGTTATTTCAAATTTGTATTCCGAACTGTGATTGAAAGCCCCATCTCTGTAAAGAATTCGTCTCTCAAAAAATGTGACTCTGGTAGTGAGTTCTAGGGAGCCTCTTAAGGCTCGCGCTACCAGATTACGTTTCCTTGCGGGCACCTAGCATTCCGTGCAGGGTGTCCGACATTCTAGACTGAAGTAGAGTCACAACCTGAAAGCCAGTAGGAATAGAATAGGGCCTCTTCTTCTCGCTGTCTGTCTGTACTAAACTAACTTGAAAAGAAGCATAATATTCATTCCCTTTCTAATGTCAATTACATGTTTGTCAAGGTCCATTAGTGAGATGATATTCGATGTGGATAGAAGACGTTTCCCATGTGTTTTCTGCCTTTCAATACACACTTTTATGATCAAAATTCATTTCGCTTCAAGGGATACCACTCATTTTCCAAGTGAGTATTTGTCACAGTTAAGGTTTGTCAGCTAGTTTTAAAAGACAGTTCAATGACTAGTGTCTTTAAATGTGTTTTGAATACGAACATATTTTAGATAATATTATATTCTTGAAATTGCAGCAACAATATAGAAGAGGTCCTTTCTTGGATCAACATGATAATTTTTCTGTTCATATAGTATGCGTCATTACACCATGGCTTGAAAATGCTCAGGTGGTAGTGCTTTCCTGGCCTTGTCTAAAGCTTTCATCCTTGGAATAAGTTGGAGATGCAGTGGCATGTCATACGAATTCAAACAAATTCTAAATATCAGTTGTCCTGGAGGATTTGTGCAAAATGCCATCAATAGTTTATCAGTAGATAGCCCACCCTGAAAGCTAACAGTTTTACTTAAATTGAATGGAGATATGGCACGTTATTAGTTATGCTCTTTATGTTCTTCTAACTAATATCACTGGTTCACGAATGACTTTTAGCCATTTATTGCATGCAATTTAGGAAAACTTAACTATGAAAGATATGCGTGAATATTACAGAAACTTTTCTGCAAACTTGAACGCTTAAGTTGTTTATTTTCCAGTGTCAGGGTAGTTAAGGCTAGTTTTAACTGAAGTAAGCAATGACTCATGTCATGAAACAAAATCTCATTAATGATTGACATTATGACTATACGTGCTGATTCTTGGTGTCCTTCAAAGTTTTTACAAGAATGCGAATTTTTAGTACTATTTCTAACAGTTTATGAATGAATTCCTATATATTTATAAAAGAGACTACTTTGTTTTCTCACTATTTTTAGGAAGTGTCGTTTACCAATAGATGCCTAATGTTTTATTGATTTAAGCAACAAATTTTGGACTGTTAAGAGTGATAAAATTACCTGATCATTTGTAAAAAAATGTTTAAGTATGGGATTACCCTTATTTTGAAACATACATCTCAATTTCTGCAAAAATAACTGGATACGTAGCTTACAATGAAATATTTAAGTATTATTCTTTTTTTATCTTAAATTTAATGGAGAATTAGAAACAAATTATTACATTAGTCAAAGACACACGTACTTAGTTTCTTATTATTTAATAAGAATGACCTGTTAATTAGAATATTCAGATAATACTTTGCTGCTAAAACCTAAATCAGAATATTAGAAAAATTTAAATAATTATTAATTCTTTAATAAAGCATTAATTAAATATTTATTTAGAATATATTTTCTTAAAATTCCTTTTTTTAGAGGAAATAAATTTTTTATTTCATTTTCTAGGTATGTGAGAAACTTCTACTTATACATAATTAATAAATTTTTTATTTATTAATTTTTAATTATTATACTTATACTATTTTTTAAATATAACTTAATGATAATTGTTAACAAAATAATAATTAATTGCATTGATTAAGCAATATAAATTATGAATAAATACTTTTAATATAAAATTTTCAATTTAGAAAAATTAAAATTTATTGGTTTGATTTATTTTAACTTCAATTAAGGAATTTCTTCTTTATAATAGAAAATATAAATGTTATAGAATAAGTACACATTTTTCCAGATTTATGATTTAAATATTTTGTCTTTCAAAAATTAAGTGTTACTAAAACACGTATATTGATTGCTGTAAATTGTCTGCCTTCTGAAGAATTAAAATTAATTATTTTATCAAATAATCATTAGTAATTAAGTTGAAATTATTACTTAAGAATCATTCATTGAAGGAATTTTCTTACATTATTACTTGAGGTATTATATACGGAACTGATCAATATCTAAGAAGGAAGTACAAATATAAATACAATCAGTCAGATAATTAAATCGAAGCCTATTATAGTCATTCGAGTCACCTTATTCAAAATTTAGAAATTTTCATCAACAATAGAGCAAAATGATGATGACGCATCATTACGATAGTGCAAACTATGAAACGATATCCCACTCTCAACCGAACAAAGGTCATCAATCAATCACAAAATTACTAAAAATGTGTCTTCTTTCCTCAGCTAGCATCCAAAAGTGCACAATAACAGGACAAGAATTTATAAATATACTTGAAATTTAACTTACTAAAATTACGTGTTACTTACTTCAAACATATTCCTCAATACCAACTTCTCAGGCTTAAAGCTCCATCAACCCTTTGATTTCTGTCCAAATATATTGTTTCTCTAATTTCCTTTTTATCTGGAAATAGATAACATTTTACAATAAAAATAAATATGCTAATTGGATGTGAAATAACATTTGTTAAGGTAATGGTTAGATCATAATATACTTTGTATCATAATTTTTAATTTAAAAATTCGTTTTTCTGACAATGTAAATAGATTTTATTGTGTCTTGATCTGAATCGTCATACTGACTTATTTTTCTTAAATAATATTTTTACTATATTATTTTTTTGCATGTCAATATGTTCTAGCTATTTTTAGCTTAACCCAACAAGGACATTTTTACGTCTTGTGTCAAAAATTTTAAAAAAATGTTTTAAAAATAGATTGATAAAGTAAAAAAATAAAACACAGTAGAAACTCTTTCTCGGATCATTACTTGTTTTGTTACTTTTTAAAAGATAAGCTTCTATTCTTAAATTCGAGAAGATATTTGTTTCCAAACACATTTTTTTTAAACTCAGAAGAGGGTACTTTATGCTAAAGCAAAAAAAGGAAACAGCTGCTATTGAAAGTGTGATGTACGTCTAAATCGGGAAAAAGTGAACATATTTACTTTCGATAGCTCACTTCACAGTTAAACTCTTTCGTAAACATGGAAAGGGTTTTAGTCTTCAATGTGTCGACTGCAATAGCGACAAAATATTTTAGCACGCCGATCTTCAGAAACAAAAATGAAAGACTGACTTATGCACAATTTAGTTTTTAGGATGGTGTTCGATCCTCGTTTGGTGAGACAGCAGGAAATAGAACTTTTACGAGAAGAGGTTTGGCTTCCAACACCAGCAGCAATCTCAGTGATGTACGAATTCATAAAATAGAGTGCACACTAGGAAACAGAACAAGTATCGCAGCTTATCCGCCCCCCCCCGGATCTTTGAAATCTTCTTTGGGATAAGAAAGTAAATCATGCCATAGATTTGATAGTCAACAATTTCGTTGATTCTGGAGAATGATAGAATTTTTATTGCCCTGGGAACTTAAATTTATGACTGTATGCTTAACATAAATATGTTAAGATTTTCCTTATCAACCTAAGAAAAAGAGATAAAAAATATTTTCGTTTTTGTTTCGCAATTGAAGCGTCAAATCTTGTTAAGCAGTTCTTTTTTTCAGTCAGTTAATTCAGTAAAACGGAAGGATTGAGAAAATATTTTTTTCATGTTGGTAATGCACTGTTTGTATTATAGAATATTTAACTAGTTTTAAAATAAAGTTAATAATAATATAAATAACAAATTATGATCCGAAGTCTCTATCGAATAAAAAATACAAAATTTGTGTTCAAAGTAAGGGATGACGTAAATACTTTTAATACATCATAGAAGAACTGAAATTTATGGTTTTCCATATCAAAATTTACGGTTTTTTCCATTCATATAAATTATGAGATTTATTACCTTTAGGAATCATTCGAATTAAAATTGCTTTACATATACCAGTAAAAGTCAGTTTAGATGATTCCCAATTCACTCGAAATTGATAACATCGGAGTCAGTCAAATCATAGTATATAAAAAATGTATGCAAAACATTCCCTATATAAATTTAAATTTCATTTATTAAATCAAATAAGTTTTTAAAAAATTGAAATTTTCTATAAGTATAGTCGTGAATTACCAGGCCTTTCAATTCCTTTACAAGAAAATTCGAATTTTTTAAATTTGAATAAATTTATGTTGCAAATTCGAAATTCAAAATGTTTTCTAATATAATTATAAAGTCATTTTTATATGGGCCGTAATTACATTTAACAGTTCAAATAAACAAAATCCATTTCTATTTCACCAAACTTAATCAAGTTGACATTCACTTTAAAGTTTTGGTTCAAATTTTTTGGAAAAAATAAGTATCTGACCGAAAAAGAAAAAATAATAATATACTTGTTTTTAAGGATTATGCATTTACGAATTTAAAAAATATGTTGTGTATATTAATTATTATACACAAGAATGTTTTTAATTTGTAAATGTATAGTACTTACAAGCAAATATATTAATTTTCTTCTGAAAATTTCAATTTTATTAATTTATTCAGGGAGAACAAGCTGCTGAAAAATATTAATACACTGTATCCTTAAATGAATCATGTAGGTTCGTTTAATATAATAATGTTTATATTAATTATGCTAAATTGTTGTTTTACGTGTGCAAAATTTTGTTTCAATTAATTAAATCTTGCTGCTCCAATAAATTATTTTATATGTACAAATTTAATTTATTTAGAAAGCATGAATATTATTGATTGAGTATTTTAAACTTAATATTCATTTAAAAATATATTGAAAAGTTGAGATACTATTCAAACAATGGTTTAATAAAGAGTACATAAGAATCAACCTAAGACATATTAAAATAAGAAATTCCGTTAAATCAATCCTATAACTTCATTAATTATACTTAATAATTGCATTTAATTAATGTAAGAACTTGCATAAAACTGCAGTGGATTATCAACATTTAAAAACACTTTAATTACTTTCCTTCATATAAGACATTTCAAACAAAGACTAGTAATTTTAACTAAACACATTAAATAAATTTAGATAGAAAAGGATTTACAATAAAATGTGAGGAAATAGTCATATAAACAAAACTCTATGGCACGACAGCTCATGTGAGCCACAAGGTCTACTGAGCCCATCGCTGTTCTCTTGACCGAGAGGGCCTGGAGGAAAGAGTTATATAGAAGTTCGCAAATTTTACGATTTTTTATTCCATAAAAAATAAAAGAAAAAAACTGGGTATTCGCCTTGAAAAGAAACTCATTTTTTTAAGAAACGCTACATGTTTCTTTTCTTCAACAGAATTTATGTTTTTTCAGGAGTTTGACACCATTACGAGTTGTGTGATGACAGCATGACACTGCTTTCCTTATTTTAATTTGAGGATAGAATTCAATTAGAATCATCACGATAGCAACAATTCTTTACCAAGTTATGATATCGCAATAAAAGTCTCATAATAACACAATTTATAAATTTCAAAATGTTCTCAAATTGATCAACAATATAACTGCATGAGTTTTTCGATGAATGAGCTTGGTTACTATTTAATCCTCCAAAATTTAGTGGGTCACAAAAAATCAAACTTTTTGTTAAATTATTGTTCGAAATAATGTCTTCGCAGAGTTATCAGTGAAAAAGTGATATTTAACGGGTAATTAAACTTGAGGTGATTATTGGTATTTTAATTTACAGAATAATAAATTTAAAACATATATTTTTTGTTAACTTTTCATGAACCGTAACTTTCAAAGAGCTTTCAGACCGAACAATTAACCAAGAAACAGTGCATTTATGTTTTTATGCGTTTGCTAATATATTTTCAAATATAAAAAATGTCCAAGTTTGTAAAGTTAGATTGAATGATAATAATGCCAGAAATTTTGATAATTATCAATCAAGGAGTCTCATAAAGTATATCTGCAAGTATATTTACCGAACGCTTCACTTTATAAAAGGTCTAAATTTAAGATGTATGACTGCAACACTGCAAATGGGTGGAAACAATGTTATGTTAACAAGGCATATACTAATAATTAATGAGATGATACGCTATACTGTGGGGTGTATTATAATAAAAAACAGAGATAAATGATATAAATGGCCTCGTTTAATTTACTTTATAATTTAAAATCATTAAAAGAAATATCACATTTTGCTACTGCGTAGTGAATAGCAGAATGTCCAAAGCTTAGTGTAAGGTATTTCAATTACACCACATGAATTGCCTTCCGGAAGACATTTCATCGATTGTGTGCCCTATCCATGTATCGCAAGGGAGAAAACTCTCAAGCACTCGTACCTACAAACGTGCATGCAGAAATCAAAAGCAAAATATTCATTTCGGATTTTAACCACATTTCGAGAATGAATTCAAGACCTTATTTTCCGAGTTTTACTCATAATTTTATTTTTAATATATTTAAAAGTAAAATGTGAACTATATTTTTAATATGCAGCCACAAAGTTTGACATCTCTTTTTAAAATGTTGATTAAAAAGCAAAATATAGAAATTAATTTTATTATGATTTTGCTTGTAATATCCATGTAATAATCCTTGTAATATTTCAAAGATTTATATATATATATATATATATATATATATATATATATATATATATATATATATATATATATATATATATATATAATTTATATATATATATATATATATATTAAAATGTATTATTTAAAACAAAGAAATTTTTTAATACCAACAATAATCGATTTTCACTCAACCATTTTAATTTTAGGAAATATTTTAATATGTTTCATTAATAAGCAGTGTAATTTTGCTAAGTGCATTTCGCTAGCTATTAATGCTTAACTAAATTCCTTACTTTGAGAAATAAAATGGTTTTGCAATTTATACGACTTTTGAAACTTAAAATTACTAAAATTGTACTAATTGTGTAAAATACTTTTATTCTTTTGTTGCTCACAATCCCAGACACAAAAACATTTTCTTAATAAAGATACATATCTGAGGTATAAAAGAAATTATTAATTCACACAGAAAGCAACAAGTAAACAATAAAGTAAGTTTCATTAATACCAAGGTTTATTTTAACTGTTTCGGCGATAAGAATGTTAAATAAATGCAGGCACAATAAAACCAGTTTAATGTGTGTGTTCGTTGGGAAAAATACTTACACACTTCTAAAAAAAGTAATTAAAGCCTTTACAAAAAAATTGTTCTCTATTCCCTGTTAGCCATTTGCCACAGTGCGTCATTCACGGCAGAGACTGCAAATGACCCCAATGAAATCCTGGATTTGTTTGATTTGTAATAGATCATTAGAAAACTCGACTTGGCAAGCATATGTACACCTTGCAAAGACAATGGCTGACGCGATCAGTGCACAGTCCGGTGTGATTCTGTTAAAATGGAGACCTTTTGAGGGTAAGGGAGTGTTGCTGATAGCAGCGCATCATTCATGTGTCATTGGGCTATCATAGTGACCTAAATATGAACTAGAAGTTACCTTGTAAGATAAACAATTGTACAGTAAATCATGATACTGCACTGTCACATGCTGGGGCATTCCACATTTGCTGCCGGATTGGACTTGTTTGCATAATGATTCCACACTCATATGCAGTGACTGTTATGATAGGAACAGACTCATGATTGCTTGAAGAACACGGTCCTGTGCCATCCCATCGTCATCATTGCAGTAGCCAGAAACACTCCAATCGTTTGCATTTATGCTATGGGGTTAATGACAGTCATCTTAACAAAACCCATGGGTGCAGGCCGTTAGCAATCAAAGTAAGAGCAATGTTCTGGTCAATCTGAGAATATGCAGGACTGTGGAAGAAAGTGCATGGAAGTAGAAATGGCTTCTGGGCCACCACCACTTGTCGGCAATGCTTCAATCCATGCATTCTGATGCAAATTAGCTGTACCGACTCATGTCAAGGTTGCGACCTTTCCTTACTCTAATCATCTTCATCACACCCAACGCACTATGGGAGCGTCTAGGTTACTTTCAATCAATGGAACAGATTTGCCGCATAAACACCAACTAGCCTTTCTCAATTCAATCACCAAGGCCCGAGTGAAATCATCTATCTGCCGCAGTGCCTCCATTGATGTTGACATGCCATTTTCCGCTATTACACACGTCCTCTAAGAAAAGAACGAAATCTCTTCGAAGCAGAAATAATGACACAGAAATTGTACATTCTGCTTCTTATTCAATATGCGCTGAAGAGCTGCGAAATTGACATTATTTGCTTAACTTCGTGAGTTCAGTTTACTCTGAAATTTGCACATAATTTCTCTCCACTTAATCTCCGCGCTGCATTTTCAATGTCACTTAATCTATCTCAATTTCTGAAATGGTTTTCCGTAAGTAAACTGCTCAAAAATATAACACGTATTATGGAATTACATTACTTTAACGAAAATAATATACTTTTTGAAACTAGCATAAAACTCTATAATTAGATATTCTTATAGATTTTTCAGATGAAAAAAGTACAAATGTAAATTTAAGTTCATAGCATCACACATCTGAAAAATGAAATAAAAATTTAATATAATTTTATGAAAATATATTTTTGTAAATTAAAATACACATTTTTTATAATTTATGAGAAGCAACTAATTCAAAATCAATGCAGCTTATGCCCTCCAGATATCCAATCTCAACCTTATGAATAATCTTAACATACACACGTAAAACAAATCTTAATTAGCTTTTATGTTTCCAAGCAAACTCTCACTTTATTTAAAAACTAAAATTCTTTTTAAAAATAATACTTTTTCATTTGCAAGTAATTAAATTGCTTTTTTGAAGCGCTTTTTTTTGTTTCCCATTATTTAAACGAATTGTGACTTTCAAGGAATTGTTGATCCTAAAGAACAAATAAATATGTCAATAATATTTCACAGGAAATAATATTCCACCATTACATTAGATATTGCATTAGTGATTATTCAACGAAGTTTTTTAAGCCTCAATTGGTCTTTTAATTTTCAGCAGTAAGTTGTTTTCTTTAAATTTTAAATTTAATTCATTTATACTGTTCAAACCAAAACAAATGTGAGATTTTATTTTCGATCCTTACTTCTTTTGTTTTAGTAACTGCACTTTTTGTAAGAGTTCCAGTATTCATCATAGTAACACATATATATATAAATAAAAATTTTGTTTTTATTTATTTTTCCAAAGTTTTCTTCACACAGTTTTTAAAATTTACTATAATTATGGCCATATCTTAATGAAAATAAAAAATTTCATTTTTATTTTTCTTATACATATATTATTTCATGAGACTCAAAAGATTTGGATATTTGAACCATTAAAAATTAATTCCTTTGTAAAATAATCAATATTATAGTAGGCATTTAATAAATTCATGAAATGAAACATTTTAATTAATCTGATAAGAGTACTTGTAGTAATGCAAAATATTTTCCAACTAAATAATACTAAGAAAGTTGTTTCAACCTATGAATATTCTTACTAAACTTGAACTATATATAGAAATTGCGACAATTATATACATATAATGAATGTTACATTAAAATTATCATTATATAAAGATTATCTTGAAATATTTCCAAGAAATTATTCATGGGACATTTGCATATAACTACCAGGGCTTACTATGTAACCCTATTCCAATTTAGATCGAATAATCATTTCACCTATATGAGCTCCTAATGCCACTTTTCCGATTCTATTCAGGTATGCAATAATTTATTGGCACACTCATGCAGCCGAAGCTGCATAAATTCCTGATTGGTTTCTGATGCTTGGAACTCGAACAACTAGTTAAATAACTATTCCATAGAACACAATGTTGTAAGACACAACAGCACTGAAGTTACAGATACAACGATACAAAATTTAATTCTCTGAACTTGTATAATAAAGCAGATTCTAGAAGTGTGCAGTGAATTGAATTAAATTAAACATAATGTTCAGATTTAGTGTTCGAATGGGAATCAAAAGCTCTTTCGGGCAAGTATGAATTTTAATTACCTACTACACAATCATTATTTTGTGCTCTGGTTTGGTATTTTAAAGTTAATATAATGCTCTGCAATTTTTAAGGAGTTATACCTGCGTTAGATTGCATTTATTTAAATATTAATTTCAAACAATTCAGGTTGATTATTTTTAGATGCTGAAAATATCAAGTCCTTATATTTTCAATAATCTTGCACAATTAATAATGAACTTTAGGACCGTAAGGGATTATTGCTTTCCTTCTTGTTTTTTAAAAGATTCAAACTAATGCGTGAGGAATAGTCGTAACCACTATAAATAATTGAAAATATATTATTATTCATATAATATCTATTGTTAATATAATGTATAGTTATACAAATTAGTCAAAAGTATTATTTCTAATAATGTACAAATTAATTATCAATCAGTATTATTGTTTGCTTAATTAGGCTTAATAACTGTAACTGTGAATCACTTGTTTTTAAAAAGAATATTTTAAATATTAAATCATGATAAAAGGAAAATTAAGCTAATTTAAAAATATTGTTTGATGTTAAATATTTTCTTTCTTCTTATAGATCATTTATGTCTTGTATTATTTATGAATAATTGATTTGGCATTATTGTTGCTATTTTTCAACTCTTTAGTGTTAAAAAAGGAAATACCCTGATACATTTGATAATTATTTGTATTTTTTAGAAATTTTTGATTTTGAAAAATTAAAACTTTTACATTTTGATTCATTTCACTGGTTTGTTACATTTAAACTTAATATTTTATGTCGTGGACTTGAGAACAAGAGGCATAAAATGAAACAATATTGACTGGGATATTAAAATTTTGAATATTTTATATTATTTGAAGCTTTTTAAATACATAAGTTATATTAGCTTGATTCTCACTTATACATCACAATTTTCTTAAGAAATTTTTTTAAGAAGACGAAATTTCCCCTACAATGAAGCAATGATGAATGCATGGATTAATTTGGACAGTCTTTCAAGTTTCAGAAAAATCATTTTCTTTTACCAAGAACAATACGATGGACATTTTAAAGCATAACTGTGTTTATGCAAACAAATCAACTGCCAAACTTCTTTGCAAAGGCATTTGGCAGAACATAATAAATTTAAAAATATAATATTTAAATGTGTCGGGAGTATTTAAAATGTGTATATTTTGTGAGGCAGTAATCATGTTTTCGCAATTTCTCTTATTTTCTAAAACGTTAGACTTTATAAATCATTCTTGCATTTAAAATTTAACACCATAAACATTTCTTTTTTATTAATGGATTCCGTTTTATGCAACAAAAACATAGAAAATATTGGCTTTCCATATTAAGGGGAATCTGATGTGTTTTTGTGAATAGTTGTATAATAGTAAAGTCACTAGAGAGTCATAAAAACATACTTGCGAAATCGCCAGCCCTAAATCAAGAATGAGAAACGTGATTTGCCCAATGAGATAATAAGATTGCAAACTATAAACTGAAACAAATTAGAAGAAGCTTTAGCTTGAAATCAAATTTCATCATTTTGTTTAATTTATAATAGTCGGACAGAAAACATATTCATTCATATTTTAAATTAGTAAATAAAAGCGAAGATATCAATAAAAATAACAGTGATGCTACGAAATTAATATGCAATATTCAGATCCTATTTAAGAATGATTAGCGAAAATTTCCAATAACCTTTCGTTTTATAGAATGTTTTGTAATTCAAGAGATATTATAGATATTATACATTAAATTTTGATATAATAAAGATATATTTGATAATTGCAGTTATATTAATTGATATTTTCATGCATGATGAATAAATTTTGGTTTCATTTCTAAGAAAAACAAGATAATATTGATTATATATGTGTAACTTCATGCGTATCAAAATCCTTTTTTGTGCTCCAAAGTTTTTATTATTAATAAATTGAACAATAGTTTGTTACTTAAGCATCTAAAAACGACTGTTTATAATGTAACAAAAATATTACGTTCCTTCATTTCCTACTAAGAATGGACAATATTATTAATTTTTTTAAAATGCATTTAATAATTTTAGTGTAATAAAATAAAAACTATTAAGATAATTTATTTTCACTCCGTTTGTTTAGTTACTTATTTAATTCTGTTTTAGTTCTCCTTTCTTTCTTTCTTTTTTTGATAGTTTTGAAGTTCATTATATTTAATTACCCAATTATATATACTTGTTATTAACTGTTAATAAAATACGCTTCTAAAAAGTTTAAAAATTTTCCAAAATAAATTGTACAGCATTGTAAATAATATAACAGAATCTTATATTTAAATAAAAATATTTTTAATTCTAAATTCTCTTTGCTGTTAATAATTATTACTGCTTGTTATATATTATTACACTACCCCAAAAATCAGATCAACGATATATATATATATATATATATACATATATATATATATATATATATATATATATATATATATATATATATATATATATATATATATATATATATATATATAAATAAATACATTAAGACCCCGCTTAACGCGAGGGATACGTTCCATCAAAGTAGAGCTTAATGCGAAACAGCGCTAAGCGAGGCTATCTTTACATGTTAATATTGGGGTTAGGGGAAGATGGCTAGGAAATTGGTTAGGTATTAAATTTAAAAAGTATGATTTTTAATAAAAATAAAACCAATTTTTAATAAAAATAAAAATAAACGGATAGAGCATCTCTAACACCACGCCTTACTTTTGAGCTCCTGTCAAAATTCGGATCATTTTCAATGAATTGATCCATTATTTCAGTTATAGTAGACAAACTCCTTTTTACAAACGCCATCGAAAGTTCTTTTTGCTCTTCTGAATCACTGCTGTCAATATGTTTGTTTTCTTCTTGTTCATTTAATTCCTTGAGCTCATCATTAGAAAGACTAGCCGCTGCTTCTTGAATTATTTCTTCGACATCTTCCACATTTACCCCTTCAAAACCGGTTTGCTTCGTTAATTTCACTATCTCTTCCACTATTTCATCCATATCGACAGAGTGTCCAACGTCATCGCTCTTACTTAAATCCGGCCAAATATTCTTCCATACTCCTTTCAAAGATCTTTCTGTTACCTCATTCCAAGAAAGGCCTATGTTTTCTACAGCATCCACGTTGTAGTTTTTCCAAAATTCTCTTATGGACTGGTTCTTTTCTCCGTCTGTTTTTTCAAACATTTGCTTAAAGGTTCGCCGCAAATATGCCTTAAAGTATGCCTTAAAATTTGATATAACGCCTTGGTCCATTGGTTGAATTAAGGCAGTTGTGTTAGGCGGCAAGAAAACCACTTCGACTGGATTGCATGTTGTTAAGTCTGATAAATTTGTTGGGTGGCTTGGAGCATTATCAATTAACAGAAGTGCTTTTTGTTCAAGTTTTTTAATTTCGCAATAACGTTTAACAGACGGGCAGAAATGTTCAGTGAACCAATCCGGGATAATTTTCGCAGTTATCCATGATTTTCTTATTAGACTCCCAAATTACAGGTAAAGTTTATTTAGATATGCCTTTCATCGCTCTTGGGTTTTTGGAATGGTAAATTAGTAATGGTTTTAATTTAAAATCTCCGCTTGCGTTAACACCTAGTAGAAGGGTTAAGCGATCTTTTGCAGCTTTAAATCCTGATGCCCGTTTCTCTTCACGGGATAGAAATGTTCGTTTCGCCATTCTTTTCCAAAACAAGCCTGTTTCATCAACATTAAAAACCAATTCTGGAGGATAGTTTCCTTCTTCAATTATTTTTTTTAATATCGCTGGAAATTCAGCCGCCGCTTTTGTATCACCACTTGCTACTTCTCCTGTAATCTTTATGTTGTGAAGGTTATTTCAATGTTTAAATCTATTGAACCATCCTCGACTAGCAACGAAAGTTTCACTTGTGTCAATAGTCTCAGCCTGAATGTAATTAAAAATTCTTCTAGCTTTTTCCATTATGATAGATTGGCTTAATGGCATATTGCGGTCAATTTCGTCGTCAATCCATATAGACAGTCGTTTTTCCATTTCCTCTATGATATTATTTCTAGAACGGGTAATTCTAGTTGCAGAGCTTGACGTAGTTGTAGTTGCCGATGACAGTATTTTTTCTTTATTCTTCATGATGGTCCTTATTGTTGAAGTTGGCAAATTCAATGAAGCAATAGTTAGAGTTTGACGTTCACCAGAATCTAATCTTCTAATCACTTCCATTTTAGTTTTGAGTGAAATGCTTTTTCTGGTTGCTTTCTTTTCTTTTTCATTATCACCTATAGTAAAAACTAAAGATCAAAATATTTGACACTGTAATATAGTATTAAATATGTAAATTAATACCTACTTACAATAATGTCAACAAATGTTTCAAATAATAAAAATATGTCTGTACAATACCGCACCAAACAAGAAACACAAGTACACTCTTTCGGATATGTATTTGAAACCTATCGCTGCATAATATTTTGGGGAATCCCCGGGTTGAAATAAAAGAGCGCTAAACCGAAACAGCGTTAAGCGGGGTCTTACTGTATATATATATATATATATATATATATATATATATATATATATATATATATATATATATATATATATATATATATATATATAAAATAGTGTTCGAGGATTGAAAGAACTATCCACAAAATTTAGGAAAAAGAAACTTTATTTGGTCAATCAACAAAAACTTCTTTTTTAAGTAATATAGTTAATTAAAAATTTAAAAAGTAAAATTTATTTCTGTAAACTTTCATCCGTATAACATTAATCACCCAAAATACTTAACTACAGTGACATCATCAAATAATTTACAACAAATTTCATAAGAAAATATAACACATTTATAAGTTATAAAACTGTTATTCAAGAAAATCTGACACCAAATATTATTTTATAATTTATTTAACATTATTTTTAATTAATTTATTAAAAGTGTTTCTATCGATAAATTACTAATTTTATAAATGTAAATCTGCTGTTTTTTGAAGGTACTTATGATTGAGATAATTTACACATCATTAATATAACATAAACTATTAATATTTTATTTATATAAAATTTGTCAAATTTCTGTTGGTCATCTTTTTATTCTGGTCAAACCTGCTTTTCCTGACAAAACATTTACAGCATAGTATAAAACAAATAATTTGTAGTATGTAAATGTATAATGTTTGCTTTTTGTTAACTTCAAAGTTTTATGTAAAATTTTTCAGAAAACACAAGTATTTTTCTTATCATTTTTATTTTTAAAATATACTTTTCTCAAAAAATAAAATTTGTTAATAATTCAAAACTTCAAACGTGGTGTCAACAGACTTTGTATCTTTGGGGAAATACAAACTACAAAATTTTTCGTATTCACAAATCTTGATGCGCAACATATTTTAAAATATGCAAATTCCTAATTCTTCCTGCTATTTTTCAAAGTATTTACGGCTGACTGAAAAACCTTTTCCTTTTTTTAAATTTTTAAACTAAGACACCATATTCTTTGCGTTCTGTAGATTTTAGAATTCTTTCCTTATTTACATTTATGTTTTTCTGTGTTTTCCTTATAATGATTAGAACCTTGGTTTTCTAATTTTTTTTATTGATAAATCAATTTAGTATTTTTAGAGTTAAGAAGCAGAAACTTATAGGTTCTGTTTCGCATAATACAAGTAGAAGCTAAATACTAAACTATAATAATATTTTATAAATTTACTCCTACAGGATATTGATTAAATTTTGTAAAACGTTTTGAGGTGGTAGGATTTTATTTAAATAAAATAAATATTCATTAAGAAATGCAAAATTTGCATAATTTGCTTATTGATTTGTATAAGAACAAAGCACTTTTAAAACTATGTCAAAATTTTCAAATAATATGTTTTAACTGCAAAGCATTTAAAAAATTAAGCAAAAAATAGTTGTATAAGAAATACAAGATCCAAATCAAACATTTAGGTTCTTTTAACTATAATACGAAGGCCAACCTGTCTGCAGCGTGCCTGACTACGGATAGGGTAGTCCTGGGTTTGAATCCCGGGCATGGGTGTACTTTCTCTCTCTGTTTATCATGTCTTTGTCCTTTCCTTGTATGAATTGCGATCAGTCATCATATCACCGTATACCTTCAGCTGGGGTGGTATGGTTCTTTTCTGTCTCCTTGCATGAATGTATTGTGAATGACTGCCTACCCTATAAATGGGTACCGATGGCATGTGTAGACTGAGGAAGTCGGACTCCACACCAAACTATGGTTCAGTTGAAAAAGTGGAGCAGCGAACCCCATAATGCCAACAACAACGAAGAATTATTTATCAGCTTAATTTTTTTTATTTTTTTATAAGTTTATTGATTTCTTATACACAAACTTTTGACAAAAAATTTTTCCTGTAGTATCGTTGATATTCTTTTTCATTTAAAAAGTAGATAAGTTTAACTAGAGAATCAATTCATACTGTTTTCAGCTTGCATGCAGTTTAGAAGAATGTTCAATCTTTAACTTTTCTAATGGACTCAAGTCAGTATTTGAAATTAGCACACACTCACAAACTAAGAACATTTCTTAAACTTTCTCAAATGTGATGTTAGCTGTACGCATAAAAATATTTTTCTTATAGAAAATAAAACTCTGATCATATATAGTCTGGACATTGTAGAAATTTTTCATGAAGTTCTTATGTATTTGAACGAAATAAATCAATTCCAAGGGGTAATAAGATGTATTTTAAGGATATTTTGTTTTCATTATGGAGAATTTATCAATAATATAGAAACCACCAAAGATATCAAAATTCAGCTTCTTTTATAACTAAATATAACTTGACAGCTCTCAAATAAGTATTTTAGTGCTGTCAAGTTAAGTACCATTTCTAGATACAATTATATTATACATTATTAATATCTCAATACATTTATGCTTAATTTTAAATTCCACATTTAACCATTTTAACTTAAATTATTCAAACTTTGTTTATCAATAATTTTAACTAAACAAAATTAATCAGGAAAATAACTAAAATATTACTTATTTAATTACCACTATTTAATATTAATAACCACTTATTTAATTTTGAAGTCATATCACAATCTGTAAGTTCATTAAAATAAATTATTGGGATGAGACACATATAACATTAACGCTTCTTCTATTATAAATCTTGGCATTAATACTTTAAATATCACTGCGGATAATTTTTTAAAAATATTTTTAATATTTTCAATATTTATGCTCAAAAGATTTTTGAAAAATAATTTCAATTCAGCTTAGTGCCAACAAGATTATTTTCTATTGAATAAAGGTTTATCAAGTTTACTAAGAAAAGCAAATATCTCGTGACTAATCGTATCGACAACAACTGTTTTAATAGCATTTTATTGGAAATAACTAATTATTTTTCCTTTTTATATTACACGCAATTTAAGAAGATTTATCTTGATGCTGAGCACAATTGCATATTGCTAATCATGATGTCCATCCAGGAAAAGCAACACTAACTAAACAATATTTTAGTGTTTAATGTTTATTTAAATATTCCACTTTATCTCCCTATTACTTTATTATGAAATTCAAATAGTATGTAGAGCATCTACAGTGTGTCATCATAATCATAAAACAGAAGAACCAGTAAAATTTCTCATGATTCTAAGCCCGTAATCTTATTATGCTCATGTAAACAGCATAAAATTCAATTCTAGATAGAAGGTGTGGTTACTAACTTTAGTAGTCACTCAAACTATTTACTTAATTGTCTTATTTTTCATTGGTAGTGTTTTACTACTATTGAATAAGGAGCTATGTAAACTGTTTGAAATGATGTCTTTATTTTTGTTTCATGGGAAAGTCCTTTCACAACTTTGACTCAGTGAAATATTATTCAAAACTATGCCAATGTTGTTATTTATCAACCAAAATCTAAAACTTTAAACCACATATTTTAATAAGCATTTTCATAAATGACTCATTCGTCCCCTTGTAAACAAGGGAAAATATTTTAAATTTCTAAATACTTGAAGACATTAATTTTAATATTGATTTTTATGTTTGCTATAGTTAATAGATTGAGCTGATATATTAAGTTTGTCTGGTGTGGAATGTCATTTAACGAATATTTTAGACACATTTCAGTTCTGCTTTTTGGGAAATTCACAAAGAAAAGTTATTTATAAAATAGCTCACATAAATTTATGAACAGGAATTTTCCTTAAAATTTATTTAAAAAGAGAAGATATCCATATAATTTTCTCTTGTTAAAGAAAGTTCTTTTTCTCTCTGCTCATAATTTAGTTTCGCATTATTTAATAAAATTTCACTAATGATTATTTGTTTAATACCTACTTCTTAAACTGATAATATTTAATTTAATTAGAAATTATAGTTAATACATTTTCATTTTAACTTACTTTTGCATACTATTTAATAGTAAAGTATTGAAATGATTTGGATTGTATTTTTAGTTGCACTCATTTTCTTGATTCGAAAGATATTGAAATAAGATTGCTATAAATTAATCATTCTAATTTATTTGAGTAAGAAGTACATTTAAAGCATTAGAGCTCATTGTAAATCTTACAATGGTATCCAAAATTTAAAGAACAACATGTTCTTCGAAAATCACCATAGTATTTGAACCTACCAATAAAATTCATAGTTTATAACAATGCTAAAAACGAACATATATAAATTTACGCAAAAACGGTTGCTATCAGTTTTTTTTTTTGTTATAAAAGAGCAGGGGTATGTATGAGTAAGAGAACTATATAAAACATTAGGCTTTCGTAATTATACTTGTAATTCTTGTTGATTTTGAAATTTCGTTATCAGATTTGTTGATTCAGTGGGGTCTCACAATGATCTGGATTCGTTAAGGTGCCGGGCTGTCAGATGGATGGGAATGTCACAGGCTCATGCTGCTAGTTGTCTCATAATATGGTCCATTGTCGCTGGAAACAGTATCAAACCAGAATTTCTGTGTCCAGAAGAAATGTTCTATATGACACTAGCTAAAACACCTGCAGAACACCTGCTTGATAGACTGGTGTCTTATAACTATTTCTACTCAAAATAGAATGACCGTTTCTGTGCCGCAAATTGTTGCTGAAATCTCTGTAGCCTCAGCGAGAAGAACTATCTTGGTAGACAGGTTGCTATACTTTAAGTCCTCTTCCAAGGTCTGTGTAGGAGAATTAAAAAACAACTTACCCCGTATCTGGTCTTCGTTCCCATTTCGGTAATCAACAACTTAATTGACAGCATAGAAAGCCGATACCACCAATGTATTCAAGCTAAAGGGGTAAGTATATCCCATATTAAAACTTTTTTCTTGTTATTACTATGACATTTTATCTCATAAATTGTGATTATATTTTTTTCCAAGAATAGACTTATCCAGCAAAATTGCTTTGTGTTGTAAATTATTTATGTGATTTTCTTATGTTAACTTCTATGCAGCAATCAATACATACCTGTTGTGTGCATACGTCATCCAAATTTGTTGTTTCTATATTCTTTCATTTGCAAATTAGGCACAAGAAACCGGTTGTTCGTTAACTTTTGGAAACCAGTATTCTTAGATGTGTTGAGCATGTGATTTTGTTGAACTCTTTCAGGATTAGTTTGTTTTAATAAATAAATAAATTAGGAAACTCATTTTATTAAACATACTAATATGTATAAATTAAACTACTTAGTAGTAGAAATTAAATAGAGAGAAATAAATGATAGAAATTAATGTTAAAACCTTTTGAATTTTACAATGCATGATTTCATCAGAAATTAAGAAAGTGTTATTCTAAACAAAACACGCTTTGATAATAAAGGAAAAATGAAAGGAGAGAGATTTGTAAAACTATAAATAGCGTGAAAAAAATTAAATGCTCTTTTAATATATGAATAACTCTATTACTTCTGTATTTAAAAATTTTATCACTTTTGTAATGTTGATATGAGTATATGTTAATATTATAGGAATGTATATAAAAATATGACTTTAATAATAATATTGCAGCAGAGATTACTAAAAAATATTTTTATATTACTATCACTTCAACTATGAACTTTATATTGCTTAAATTCCTTGATTTTTAAAAGGATATTTGAATGATAATAATATCATTTTCACTGAGAGAACAATATTTTTATTTATAACTCTTGAATAATTTAGAACGTAAAATTTATTGAATGTTCCTCTAATTAATTTAAATGGAAATATTACATCTGTTAGATAACTTACACTTATACATTAGAGAGTAGATGCATATAAAAACAATTTTCAGAATTTATCTATATATAAAACAAAATAATTCACTCTCTAATTAACATGCATACATATTTATGCCTAATATTTCTCTCATAAAATATTTAAAAGTAGTTTTCTGTACATATGAAATGACTTTAAGTTATTAAATCAATCTTTAAATTATTTAAATGGAGATCTCTATCACAATCAGTCATTGTTTCAAAACATTCATAATTAATAAATTATGTGAATGAACTTATTAATCATATTTTAAGTTATATAATGATGTTTCTTTATAGTTTTCTTAAATGCTCAGCATATTATTATATCTTTTTAAATGTATTTACAAATATATTCATTAACATACAGTAATAATAAAATTAAAGTAATTTTTGATACAGAAATGCATTTTACCAACATTTTTTAATGTCTTTAAAGTTGTGTGAAATAAACATGAGATAAAATAAATCAACAATATTATGAGAATTTCTGGCATAAATACCATATAAGAGAATTTAAGGCATCAAAAACAGTAAAAACAAATTAAATATGATACATTTCTTTATATAAAATGAACTTATCGCGTTACTCTTTCAAGAAATATTCTTCAAATATTTATCAAAGCAAGATATTTTCTGAGTGATATAAAAATATTCACTAAAATAAATTACTAACCAAAAATTTATTATGAAGAGAGGCACAAACTTGTTTTTTAATATTAAATCTAAAGCACACAAAAACCACCCGTTATGCACTTCATATAGCTCAAGCTTTTCATCGCTAGCAAAATTGAAAAATTAATTAAATAAGGACGACAAGGAAAGGCTTTCTAAACTTTATTGCTGTTTATAAATTACTTGCGATATCATCGATCTGATATTGTATGCCGTAAGTTCTTAATTAAATTGACAGATTATGACGTGTATTTTTACCATAGATTTCCTAACCAATTAAAGAGGAGAAGAATGTTTATTACAATCAAACCATTTCAGTGTTCAGCAAAAATTAAACATGATTCTAATTTTTTTTGAACAAATATTGAGTTAAATAAATTTATTACATATTTATGACCTATGAAATAGAGATTATTAATATTTAAGATAGATTGAACTAAATATCTTCTGTGTGTGTAGATACATACACTACTGGCCATTAAAATTGCTACACAAGGAAAGCGGCACACCACACACGTGAAATTTGCATGACAGGTAGAACTGATGAGCTGTGATATGCAAATGATTAGATTTTCAGCGCATTCATACAAAGCAGGTGACAGTAGCGACATCTACAATGTGTATAAAACCAGAGATTTGACAGCAGTTTTCTCATACTTAATTTCCGTTTCAACGTTGTTTTTGGCAAAGAAAGTTGTTGTAATGCCTCGTGTAAGAAGAAGAAATGCCTATCAGCACGTGTCTGACTTTGATCGAGGAAGGATTATAGCCTACCGGGATTGCGGTTTATCGTACCGCAATATTGCTGCTCGCGTCGGTCGAGACCCCATGACTGTTAGCAGAATATGGAATCGATGGGTTAAGGACAATCATACGGAACGTCATGCAGGATCTCAGCGACCCCCATCACTAACAGCAGAGAAGACAGACATCTTATCCGCATGGTCACAAGGGATCGTACAGCCACGTCACGAACCCTGAGTCGAGAAATGGAGTCATTTGCAAGGCAACAAGTTTCTGCTCGAACAGTTCGACGACGTTTGCAGCAGCATGGATTGTCTGCATGGCGACCATGGCTTCGGCTACCATTGACGCTGCGTCACAGACAGGAGCGCCTTCAATGGTGTGATCAGCGACGAACCTGGAATGGCATCACGTCATCTTTACAGATGAATCTCGGTTCTGTATACAGAACCATGATGGCCGCATCCATGTTTGGAGGCATCATGGATAACGTGCATTGCCAGCTTGCATTGGACATCGCCATACTGGCGCATCTGCTGGAGTGATGGTATGGGGTGCAATTGGATACACGTCTCGTTCACCTCTTGTTCGCATTACCGGCCCTTTGAATAGCAACCGTTACATTTCCGATGTGTTAAGGCCCGTGGCTCTGCCCTATCTTCGAGACCTCCCTAATGCCTTGTTTCAACAGGATAATGCACGACCGCATGTTGCCCGTACTGTTCTGAACTTCCTTGATACAGAACAGGTTCGACTGTTTCCCTGGCCAGCACGTTCTCATGATCTGTCACCAATTGAGAACGTGTGGTCAATGATTGCCGAGCGATTGGCACGCCATCACTCACCATCCACTACTGTCGATGAACTGTGGCATAGTGTTGAAGCTGCATGGACGGAGATCCCCGTACATGCCATACAATCTCTGTTTGACTCCATGCCTAGGCGGATAAATGCTGTTATTGCAGCCAGAGGTGGCTACTCTGGGTACTGATTTCTCAAGATCTGTACATCCTAATTTCCTGTAACTCTAATCACTTGTTCTTTTCACTATAATGTATGTGTCCAATAAATATCATTCTGTTATTTGCATTCCTTCTTGGTGTAGCAATTTTAATGGCCAGTAGTGTATTTTACCCAAGACATACACTTTGAGGGTTTTCTCATAATTATAACAATGAAGAATATTTATTTTTCAATTAAACTTTGTTTGCATTGATTAGTAATGAGCTCTATTCTGAGTTTATTTGTGATAAATCTCGTAAACTCTTAAAATGTAAGGAGTTTTCTCGCAGAATATTTATCAGAACATAGAAATATTATTTTAACATTTTTAAAGCAATAAAATAATATATATATATATATATATATATATATATATATATATATATATATATATATATATATATATATATATATATATATCTTCTTTACAATTACTTCTTTATAACATGCATTAAAACTATGAGATGGATATAAATTATTAAATATTTGTTAAAACTATTTTATATACATATTTTAAGTAGTGTCTTTTAAAAATAAATTCGTTGAACATTTAAGATTAGAACAGAGTTTATTACGAAATTGGAATGTGAAACATGGATCATTTTTCGAAGAAGATTTGTAGAAATATTTTTAACTATTGCAAAGCGAATGCTAACGAAAAATCGAAATAAATCTTATTGTAGAAAAAAAATGTTTCTGAATGCATATTTTTCACAGATTTTAGTTACTTAGGGTAAAAAAATACAAAAGTATTAGATACACTATTTACCAAAAGTATCCAGACACCCAGTGAATAGACTTGGAAAGTCTTGAAAATTATATTGATAAAATGTCGGTACTCCCCTTCTGTATCCAGGGCAGTTTGTAAACCTCTAGGGAAACTTACCCTTAATTTTTGTTACGCGGAACTTCCAGGCATTCATTACTTCTGAAGAAAATGGTGGCAGTTATGTAGGTCAATTTGGTTTCAACGCATTCTGCTTTTTAATTCGTTCAAAAGGTCCGAACTTAATCTAGGGATTTAGATCCAGACTCCGTAAAGGCCATGCGAGATTTGGACACACATTTTGTCCAACTATGATTATGGGAAATGGATATGTTATCGTGTAGAGAAAGACTAGCCCATCCCTTGAAATGCTGCCATTAATTTGGGAGCACAGCCTTGTCTAAAATGTCCATATGCATCTTAGAAATCATGTTTTTCAAATACATAAATAAGGAATCTTGACAAACTATAAAAACACTCTCCCACTATGATGCTGCTACAAAAAATCCTTACAATCGGCACACTGTAGTTACATATAAGGCTCTCGTGAGGAATCTGCCAAACCCAAATGCATCTATTGGATGGCCAGATACTTAAGAATACACTTCTATGTCCTGTAACGGTGCGCTATGCCCCACTGCAGGTAACGCTCTGCATTAAAGACAGTAATACTTGAATTGTGAGTGACAGCCTGACATTAGAATTCTAAGTTCTTTACTCCTGATGAACAGCCCCACTGCTAATGCTAACGTCTGAAGAATTTCGGAATTCCTCAGTAATTTTAAGCAAAAAGAACTTGCAATTTTATTTTATTACCCTTTTCAGAGCTCCGCTGAAATGGGTAGTGAAACAACCCTTTTCACAAGTTTTTTTCTGCTTGCTAATGTGTTAGTTTTTCAATTTTATTGAATCGACATTTTTACTTCATGATTATATCATTTCTAATTAGTTTTAGGTTACATCGAATGTCTGAAATCTCACTAACTGATTTTGCACAAATCCCATTTGAATGCCCCAATCAAAGAGATGTCTTACGAATTCATTAATTTGATTTGACAAGTCATTGTCATCACTTTCAAAGATTTTGGTTGCGCATCAAATTATAGGACCTGCCGGAATTACTTCCTAGGGCATATTTTGGCCAGACAGTGCATGATTAAACTAAAGACAATGAAAATATTTTCAAGATACTATATTTACAATTTTTATTTTGTACATAAAGCTAATCATTTCAAAATTGTGAAAGATTTTTATTTTTACATGCAAATTGGAGTCAAGTGAAATAGACTCCATGTAGGTTCAAGAATATTCTAAAGTGTTTGATATATTTGCATACATACAAGAATATTATAAAGTTTCTGTATTTCTATTGTGCTTGCTTGACAGAAAAATGCTTCTCAGATAATGGGCCACATAGTAGGGCAGAGAAAACGGAAGAAAAAAAACTTACATCTACACAATCTGTTAGGGACATTTTGTCACTTATTAGTGAGCAATTTAAAGCTTATTTAGGAATCCACTACGTATTGCCTTCAACGAAAATGTATCATTTGTAAAGAGAATTATGTATTTATTACAATAGAGGACACTCTGATAATTTTCCAAGCATCTATTTTGACACACTTAATATACACATAACATAAGAAAGCAAAGGAATAATGCATTTTAAGATGTGTCTGTGTGTGGTATCAATTTCATAAGTAATTGTTATAACTAACACTGTTTTAACACAGTTTTGAGTTAAGTTCTGTTATTTTTAGTCTATGAAACTATTTGTTTTATCATTATATATGTCCATTTATTTTTCTTATCTATAAGTCTACAGAGCTTTATCCATTGAAAAGTAAACGTTCATGAATATATGACATGTATATAGTGAGAAAAGTCATGATACAAATTTCAAGAAAATCAACAACTTTTTTTTATCTTTTGAAAAATGGTGTACAAGTTTAAATATAAATAATAATTCTACACATTTCCGAGAAAACTTAACCTTTCTAATTTTCTTATATTTCCAAAGCTAAAATTTGCAAATGTTTTAGAAAATATGTGTAAAAATAATGATGAATGAAATGTAAAAATACAGTGAGAAAAGCCATGGCCCTAATTTCAAGGAAATATTCACAACAGTATTTTTATCTTTTTTTAATAATGTCATATAAGTCTGAGTATATATATGTTTGAAAATATAATAACATCAATGTTAAATATAAAGTAAAATATGGTGAGAAAAGCCATAATCCTAATTTCAAGGAAATATTCAACATTTTTTTTAATAATTTTATCTGTTTATCTTTTTCTATCTTTTTTTAAGAATGGAAATTTTATCGTTTTTTAATAATGTCATATAATTCTGAGTATATATGTTGAAAATATATTAAAAATATTGTTCAATATAAGTAAAATATGGTGAGAAAAGTCATGAACCTAATTTCAAGGAAATCTTCAACTATTTTATCTTTTCAGGAAAATATAGTATATAAGTCTGAATAAAAAACTATAATTCTCTTTGTATATCTTTTTGATTTTTCTTTTTCTTACATTTCCAATACTAAAATTGTCAAATGCATTAGAAAATATGTGTAAAAATATTGTTCATACAATAAAACAAATATTTACTCTCTCTATATATTTATTATATTCTTGTTTATTTCATAAAAAATCAGAAAATCCACATTTTAAGTTTTATTTATGTATAATAAAAATAATAGGAGGAAAAAACAACATCTTATATATAAGAATGTAAATGATGTTATCTATAGAAAATAAGCATATATAAAAATACTATCGCCTTTTTGTTGGAATAAAAGATGTTTTTCCTTTTTCATTATTCTTCCACTATCTTAGTAAATCCCCGTCATTTGTTGATGTCTTTGATATCCAAAAAGAACTCTTTTCCATAAACAATCAGAAAATTTATCTTCCTCTCCCCCCAAAAAATTACGCATTTCATAAATCAAAAATATTATAATCTTTTACTGGTTTATTTGAAAAATATGAAAGAAGAATTAGCAATAATGTAAGTTTTGAAAAGAAATAAAACTGAGAATATAATAAATTATTCGCGTATATGCCGGCACTCAAAATAATTAAATGAATATTTAAACTTTTTTAAAGACCTATATATAATTTTTTCTCCTCTTTACATAAATAAAAAATCCAATAAACCAAACAAATTAAAAAATATAGTATTATATGTTTATTCTCATAAATTTTTTATTCATTCAATAACTATTTCTGCATTTATGGAGGGTAGATGTAAACCTATAAAAGTATCCAAAATAACTACACATTGCTTCGAATAATTTAAATAATAAATATACAATCACATCTGATGATAAATAGATTTATGATAAGCAATGGATTTCCTAATAATTTATTTAAAAAGGAAATATGCAAGGAATTTCAATTTGATAAACAAATAAAAGCTTATTACTTTCTGTTACAAAGCGGAGATTTTCTTTTATTACATTGTGATTTACGGCCTAATTTTAAAACAAATTCCACTAGTACTTCCCGTTTGTGCAATCAGCAGCAATGTTATTGCGCAGCACTCGATCTTTTTGTCCCTAAGGGTCTTTCTGTTTTCAGAAGTAAAGGCAATCAAAAGGTTCTTACTCTGTCTTCGAGTTATTTTTTTTCTATCGTGATGAAACCTTTGCCTCCTTTTAAAAAAAGCGAAAGTTTTTATTTGAATTTTACTTTCTCAATTTATTTGAAGATAAATATTTTTTATAATAGAAAAATAAAAAAAAATTTAAAGGGATTTTATTTTTCCAGCTTTTTTTTTTTGCTTTTCACTTTTTACAATAGTTGTGATTTTGAGTTGTGAAGCTTAACGTGTCCCCTTCCCCCCAAAAAAAATTCTCGTTTCATTTCTGAAGAAATTTTCTTTTAAAAGTAAGTATGATTTACTTTGAGTTATACCTTATACATGTTTTTCATTCAGATACATTTTTATTGTTAATGATGTATGAAAAATGGAGTAGTTTAAAAAATGGAGTAGTTGAAAAATAGAGTAGAGGGGCACGATTAAAGTGGTGCCTGAAACATGTCAATTGGACTGTTTCGGACTGGAGCAATGTCATGTTTACTAATGAGTCAAAATTTACTCTGGAGCCAGATGACAAGCGAATAAGGATATGGCGAGCACATGGAACACGCAATCACCCCAAAAACATCACCGAACATCACACAATCCGAGGCTGAAGCATTATGGTGTGAGCTGGGATTTCATTGGGATACCGCACCGACTTGCACATCTTTAAACGGGGTTCTGTGACGGCTGGCCGGTATCGAAATGAAGTCCTAGAATCCATTGTGAGATTGTACGCTGCAGAACTTGGTCCTACTTTTGCTTTAATGGACGATAACGCACGTCCCAATAGAGCTGACATCGTCAATGACTATCTGGAGAGTGAAAGGATTGCGGGTATGGCATGGTCAGGATATTCGCCCGACCTTAATCCCATTGAAATTCATTGAAATGCTCTCGGCCGTGATGTGTCTTCACGTTTCCCACCTCCAGCCACTCTTATTGAGCTGGAAACTGCTCTACAAGAAGAATGGCTATTGCTTAATTCTGCGGTGGTTGACCACCTAATTGAAAGCATGGTCACAAGGTGTGAACTTTGTATACAGATGAAGGGGGATCACATACCCAATTAATATCCTTTTTTTCATTTTATGCTGTTTATTTTAACTTTATACATAATTCTGTTTAAATCTCCAGTATGTTATTATCTGATAACTTACAAAAATTTAATATTATTTTCATTTCTGTATATAATTATTGATTTTATTTCATGCATAAATATATATGTTGCTTTCTTGCCAAATTTTGTATCAATCAAAGCAGCACTTGTTGAATGTTTTGCATTTTATATCTTCATGCTTAACTTTTAGAAGTGATTGTATATAAAGCTTACATTCGTGCTCCCACAATACGAGAAGGGGGTGAGCCTGTGACTCCTGTACTCGCCTCTTGGATGGATGGACAACCAAACTTAGTTTTAAGACAAATTTTAAATGCTGATTTTTATATGAGAAATATTTTGATTCGTTAAACTCTAGGAATTCTTACTTTAATTAAATTTATAAAGCATTTATCTTTCAGATTCTACAATTATCTTTATAAAACTAAATACCAGAAATTCAAAAAACATAATATCATAATCCATACGACTTAAAAAACTTTCATCCCCCAAGAGCGATTTTAAGAATAAGAACCAACCACTAATGACTGATTTATTAAAATAAAATATCTAATCTTTTTTCCCTCTGAGTTGGCGTCACAAATGGCATCAGAGTATAACTCGTAATTATTACAATAATTTATTAACATAATTATTTAATCAAATATGAGAATCACTATGAGAACTACAGTACTGGGAGTACTTTGACCAAGAGAATTATGTATATACTGTTTTGCAAATAGATTTTAAATTTATTATAAATAATTTTGATTCAAAATTATATTGTCATTGTATTTAAGAATTATTGTTATATTAAACAAGATTTTTTTTAGTCAGATAATTTTATTAAATTTAACTTTTGTATCAAGATGTATGATTTACTTTAATACTTTCGTTGTGCAAGTTACTGTTTATGTGTAAACTTTTGTTGAAATTCAATACAAATATTCCTGGGTAGGGGGATGGTAGGAATGTAGGAATAACAATCAGCACACCAACTGAAGAAGCTTTACCGATTATTTAGGCATTGATAAAAACAGGAAATTTAATATCGAGCATTAGGTCTTCAACTACTTTTCAAAAAGAAGATAATTGGCCAAATTGGCTAGTACACCTTGCTCAAAATTAGACCAATAGCTCGTAACTCGTAGAGTAGCGAAGGGAAATGGACGTGTGGAAGGAGTTCGATCTTTGTTGTTTGCTTCACGATTTCAAAGTGTTTTTATCAGCTGCTGCATCAAGTCACCAAATATAAGCATTTCAGGAGCTGTGAATGAACGTACAGCAAAACATTGATTTCACCAATTGAGGTCGGGAGATTTGCCCTCTATGATAAAGCTGGTGCTTAGTGGATTCCATGTCAAGTGGTTCACTATCAGCTGCTACCAACAGGCTGTGCACCTGTTCTCGCAGCAATTGGAATAGCGTGTGTAACAGTCATTGCAACAGAAGGAGCCAGCACTGGTTCTGTTCTTGTGCCGATAACGTGAGGATGCATGTCGAATGAATAACTGTATTAATAGAAAGTAATTTTTTACCTAAATTAAAATCAACATATTCGAGATAAAATAATTTTAACATTGCATACCTGTTTTGTCATTATGTATACACTCTAGAAAATATTAATAATGGGTTTCATGCTAAAATTTTGAAAATTAATTTGAAATGTTCAGTGAGAATTATAAATATAGTTGGAGAAAATTTTGTTTTATATATATAGTAAGACTTAAATGAAATTTATAATAGCCTTTATTTTAACACGAAATAAATCTGTAAGTTAAAAACATAAAATATGATATTTTGAAAAATAAACCAGTTGAAATATTGCTCTACTTCCCAGGTATTTGCAGATTGATATGTCTTGTAAAATATTGAAAAATGCACATGTCAAAAGGTGAAACAGAGGTCTCCCAGTCGTTATTAATACATATTAAAATATTATTTATTAAATAGTTATATATCATCATTATTAATCAAAAAGGTAAAATTTTTAATTGATATTTTTTGCATTTATATTTTTTTCCTAAGCTATACTTTTTAAAGTTTAAAAATTTTGTTAATAATATAAATCAACAACATAGTCAAATTTTAAAAAAATAATTTAATAAAAAATTTAAAATATATTCAATATTAAATGTCTATTTTAAGATTACTATTACTTAGTTTTCAGTATATTTTAAATGATTTGTTAAATCTTTGTGATCTGTACATAATGTAGGGTGACAAAGACCAATCACCTTAATTTGTAACGTCGATAAAATGCCATCTCTTTGGCACATAAACATAGGATAATTCATACAACGGCTGCAAACAGTTGTACAACTTGATTTGTTCAGTCACATTATTTTACAGGTAATAATATGGTAATTGTACGGTGGATTTTTAATCTGTCAATTTTTTCTACATCAGTAGCATAACTTGCATTAGTGATATCTCTTAACATTAGTAATGTAACAATCATAATTACAGCTTTATTCTAATTCAAAACAATTCCTTTGGTATATAGAGTAAATTCTGCCTTGAACAATCCCCCATAAAGTGGAATCCAGAGGAAAGATGCCAGGAATCCCTCATGGAATCGGACTATCTCTAATTTATTAATTATTATATCTTTTTAATTTCTTGCAATGAAATAAAAAAGTTGCAATCAAAATTAAACAGCTTTAGGATACATAAATTAAAATATAATTTCTTTCCATTCCTCAGAAAACAATATGAATCATGTCCAAGTCCTGTCATTACGGTTGTAGTTAACTGTGTTAAGAATCGATTGCAAAATTTCTGCTCACTTGATCAAAACATTATACACATAATATTATTATTGAATGGACCAAAGTAATTATTTCCTCAAAAACATTTTGATATTTCTATAATCATTAGATAAAATTTTCTCCATCTGTTAGAAAACTTTAAAAAATTTCTTCCACCAAAATTACTTTTTAATTTTGTATCTAAATTTGTATGATTCTATCTATCATATAAATAAATTGTCCTGAAATTTATACAATAAATGGGAATAAAAATGATTTTTTCCATCATCTTAATCTAAATATATCCTGGTGTTAGAATTCTGCAAAGGTTTTTGTATTCAGAATATTCATTAAAATAATGTAATTGGAAGTGTCATTTTCCTGTAAAAATAGCAAAATATGAAATATTTTATGCGCTTTTAAAGTATTTCAGTTTCAAAATTCCTTTTTTAGCATATTTTTGACACGTGAAGATTGTTTAGTGAGCTGATTAACACATCTTTTCCTTCATTCTCATCAAATATTAAAATAAAAAATTTACTTTGTAAACTTATAAACATCTGACATAGAGGACATTTTTGTTTTCAAATCTTTTAAAATAGCAGACAGAAAAATGCCTGCTTTACTTCTTTATTAATAGTATTTAAAAGAGTTTTTGGAAAAGCTCTTAAAATTTAACTCTTATAAGATGTGTTTATTCACAAGACCTATTATTTTCTCTAACTATATCAGTCGCACTTTGTGCGCATTTTTTTCCTAAATAACTAAAACTTTTGGGAAAAAAGATTCATTCCGACTAATCTAACTTTTAACTATTCTGACCTAATCAAACCTAATCAAAATTTCTTTCAAGTTATAATTTTAAGTTTTCTAATGAAATAAATATTCAATCTTTCAATTTTCTATCCTATTTTTTTCAAATAAGCATTTTACTTTCTGAAAAGGGAATTAGAATTGCACAAGTTACTTTATTTTTATCTTTAAAATGCAAACTTTGTGGTTTTTCACATATTTTTGCTTTCTATTTTTTATATTACAGGCAAATTTCTCAATTTAATAGTATGATCTGTGTTACAAAAGTTATTTTCTTACTTCATATGAATGGTTAAAACCAGCTTTTCATATTTAATATGAATTTATGGTAGGATTATTTTAATTATTAAAAGGATTATCCATAAAAGTATTTTTTATCATGAATGATTAATAATGGCTTTTCAGATTTGAAATTGATTCATGGCAGAAGTATTTAATGATTGTCTAAAATGAGTTTTAATAAGAATGTACACGACTTGAAACTGTTTTCAATATTTTTATGCAAGATAGGATAATATAGAGCTACCATTTAATATAGAGTGGTTATTCAGATCCCATTAGAACCAGCTCTGTGAATGGATTTATTATACACGTTATATAGACTCTGAAGAAATGAATAGTTCGATAAAACAGTTAAGAATTTCGTCCACCAGGGAAAATTATGCTACCTATAAAAATCGAAAAATCATTCACAGTTATCAAAATTCATTCAATTACAGTACGTGCTCAACATGTGTTCCGTTGACATCATTTATGTGCTAACAGCATATTATATCATGTTCAATGGAAACGCGAAAAAAATCAGTAGCATGGCGTACAATGCTGGTTTTCAGATCAATAAATCCTCTTTTATTCCTACTTCAAGTATATATATATATATATATATATATATATAATATATATATATATATATATATATATATATATATATATATATATATATATATATATATATATATATATATATATATATATATATATATATATATAAAATCGGGACAACCAGAAGTCGGAAGCAGGGCTTAAGTCAGGTGAACGAGGATTGCAGGCATTCGGAAAACTCAGGACATTACAGAATTATTGCCAAAATTAGCACGAACCATTTATTTCATTTGGTGTCCAATGTAGGGAGTTGCTCCATCTTGCAAGAAATTAGTGATCTGCAAACCTTGCCATTCCTATATAGCAAGAATTCAGAATGCAGTGGTTGTTGGTGCATATCGTTAAGAGGTGAAGTGCCTCGTATGCGTCAATTTTGATTATTCACAGCTCCATCTAAGGAAAAGTGCAACTCATCTCACAGTGTAATTTTTCAAGGCCAATTATCATCAACAGGCACTTCCATCAAAAATCGATAAACAAAAACAGAAATTGTTATATGGCCGTGAGTTTGCCGCATTTGCTCAATGTGGATCTTATATCAATACCCAAAATGAATTGAGAATAGAAGCAACTGGCGACCTTTTTAATCGACATTAGTTAAATTCCTAAATGTTTTATTCGCAACCACCTCAGTTTCACTCTTCTTAATAACTCACCTAAGATTTATGTGTGTCTCTTAAAACTTCGTAATTATCTTCTTTAATTTCTTTTTAACATGGATTTTTTGACAGTATCCTTAAATGACAGTATTCGCATGGTACTGCTAAACTATTCCTGCCGTTTTGATAAAATTGCTTTACTAGTGAAGCACGATATTTCTGCTGTAAGAGTACAATCAACATTGACGAAGACACTGAGAATGAATTTCTGGTTCTGATTAGAAGTATTTTTTCAGGTTTGACTAATTTGCATAAGGAAATTTTAAAAACTGAATCGTGATGATTGAACAATTTTTTCCATTTTATTTATTGTAAAAATTGTCCCATATAACGTGTTTACCAAGTCAAATATCGATAGACAGAACGAATACTTCAGCAGACAGAATTGGGTCACTTTAATTATATAGTCACTCTGTATATATATATGTGTGTATGTGTGTGTGTGGTGTAAGCATTATATCCCCTCCCAAGTGATTTCTCGCCAAATCTAGAGTTTGTTTTGATTATCCTGTTGCTTATTTAAGTTTTTGTTACTTTTCAGGTTTTTTTGTTGCCAAATGTGATTTTTCCCGTTTTTTGTATGATTTTTACGTCATATATATATAGTTCTTTTCAGTGGCAACAGCATTTGAAGTTTTCGTTTTACTTTCGATTGGAACTTTTTGTTGGGCCCTTCGTGGCTGAGTGGTCAAAAGCATCACTGCTAATCGCTTGAGAGCGTAGGAGTGTGGGTTCGATTCCCACCGTGGCCCTGGGTGTTTTCTTCGTTATTCTTCTGTGGTTGTACATCTGTCATTGTGCTATTTGTCCTATTATCGACGAAGACTTACAAGCGGATCTCAAGAATCAAGCATACAAGTCTGAATATATGTAATGTAATAAATAAAAAAAATAAAAAAAGCTTTTTGTTCTACGTTTGCTGTTGTGTTACGTTATCGCCAGTGTCCAGACATGGTAAACTGTTCTTTTTTCCAATTTCTTTTTGTTTATATATCTTTCCTATTTTGTTTATTTATTATATATTTTCTTATAAATATATATTTTAACTTATTATTATATTTTTCTTTCATATTTTCAACATTGTAAACTGTTCGTTTTTTACCAATTTCTTTTGTTTATTTATTATTATCTTTTTCTTATATATATTTTTGATAATTTATTATTACATATTTCTTATATTTTTCCATAATATTACCGAGCAAATTCAACATGTGAGCTTGACATCATATCAAGTAAGTCTATTATTGTTATTTACCGGTTGTTTTGAAGAGAAGGCAAACCCAACAAAAAATGTTTTTATTCAGATTTTTTAAACTATTATGTAATTTTAAATTTTCTAAAATGGGTATTTTTCAAGCTTTGAGAAAATTCCCGCTTTTAAAAGCATGCGCTCAACTTGGCGACGAAAAAAAAGTCACATTGGTCGCCATTGGGGGGAATATCCTACTAGTTCCATAGTTCCATATATATATATATATATATATATATATATATATATATATATATATATATATATATATATATATTATATATATATATATATATATATATATATATATATATATATATATATATATATATATAACTGAAATTTGTTGCAAATTTTTGTCTTTATCTACAATGTATTAATCCATTAAATCTCGTAGTATGGAAAAATATTCAAATTATATACAGTGCTATGAGACTCAAAGGATTTCTGGGGAAACAATTAACTATGGAACAACTTATGTAAGAAATCAAAGCTAATAACTCAAATTTTAAATAAAATCTTATTCAAAAACTTTCAAAACTTAATATTGCAAATTGGAAATCCACACCATTTCTTGAATATCAGTAGCCTTAAAATACTTCTATTACTGTTTAAATCACACTTTTTGACATTAAATATATTTTATTTGAAAAGAAAATTCACATAAATTTTATTATTTAATGATTCATTATACTTATCAAAACGTTTTCTTTTTCAAATAAAATATGCACATTATTTTCAAAAGTTTAAATTATTTCTCTGTAGATGAAGACTTTTATTGTAATAACTTTTTCAAAAGTATCTTTTTGTAAATTTAACTATTTATAAATTAAATATTTCTATTGTTTTGTTAGATGTATTTGTTTCTTAAGCGAAGTCTCATTTTAATAAATTCAGATTTTCATGTGAATGTATCATCCTCGAAAAACTATTTTAAATAGATGAATTATTTATACACTAAACAATTATTTTTTAATCATTGTAATTACATATTTATGTAATAATACTTAATGTGTACATATTTGTCCAATAAATAATCTATATCTTTATAATTTGGTTACATGTTGGAATTATTTATTTTTCTTATTGCTTAGAGATTAGTTCAGAGTTACTGAATTAAATGAGTATAAATTATTTTTATTTAAAAAAAGAAATTTATTGATTGAAATGGTGTCTCATTGAACGCTGATGTCTGTACTAGTGTTATTAAAATATTTTCTCTAAAAATTTATATTTATGTATATTATATCCAAATATTTAAGTTATTCATTGAATAGTTGCATCCTTAACACTTTATCTTTCATTAATTCTACAGTTTTTATGCGATATTTATGTTTAATTACTGATTATATGTTAGTAAAATTTTAAATTAACAAAAAAATTAATTTTCTCTTGTCATTTTACATACAATTATTACTCTTCGTATCTCGCGAAAATATTATCTAGACCGTAACATACTGTATTATGTGGTAATATATTTTATATTATTTTTATATTAGACCTTGACTTCTTCACGAGAAATTTGATTGAGTTGGAGATTAAATAATCATTTTTTCTGATTTTTAGATTGTAGCTTGCGAATTCTTAAAGTGCAGGTGCTTGCAGTAGTTCAAAACCAATTTAAATTGTAAATCCCTCTCGAATTAACCTCTATATGCAAAATGTTACAGTAGAGCACATGTAAAATTTTGTATTATTCGACATCCACCAGCTATTACCACAAATTTAAACGTGACAATATAGAAGAGCTAACACAAAAAATTAAAATTTTAATCTGCCCATCTTTCAGAATGAATTAGAAGAATTAAACAAGTGGTATGTAGAGCTGGGGAATACTGTACCACCAATATGTTGATGCTCCTAAATAATTTGTTGTTCAATACACGAACTTTTCTCGAATTTGTACAAGAAATATTTTAGCAATTTTATACACAGTTAAAGGATTTCTTTAAATTCCTTTAACGAGAGAAGTATTCCACTATATTTATTAATATTTTATACTTTTCTGTCAATGTTAAATATTTAACGTAACTCAGTTATGTGACTCTATCTTATGCTGCAAAACATTTTCTATTACACGATAAATAATTTTATCCAGTCAATTTAACTATAAAGTACCAAAATTACTGAGGATCTAAAATAATGGAATACCTTAAAAATTATTTCACTTGAGAAATTTTTATAATAAATTAATAGAATAAATATATATAAAAACAATTCAATAATAAATATATATAAAAACAATTCTAAATAAGATTTATAAAAAGCTAAGAATTATTAACCTCATGTCAATTATGCATATCATAAGATGCAGATATCGCTTATCAAGAACTAATTTAACTATTTTGTTTCTCTTATTTCATATTGTTCATAAAAAAGTACTTAGAAGTCATTAAATCATGTTTCATCAGCTTGTACAGAGCATTTAAAAAAGATTTCAAACTCTACATTTTCTAAAAAATCGGAAGTCATTTTGAATGAAATTAAAGCACAGTTATACGAATATGGAATCCTTGAGTATTAGACAAGCGGATAAATTACCTAGAATTTGTTCAAGTACTAATTCTATTTCATAACATTCAATAAAAGCACGTGGCGTATTTCGCATGTGATAATAATGGAACTTTAAAAACCGTAACTACATATTAAACAAAGTTCATCAGCAAGTGGTATTCCAGCGTTTCTGAATGCCATGAGAATATGCTAAATTTGTAATAATAATTAACGTAATAATAGTTAATTCATCCAATGTGGCGATTAACATGGACTTTGTAAAGCAATATCCGTACCTAAAAGTTAGCTTAGGCATAAGACGAATTTAATGAAGTTACGAAATTAATGAAATTGTCCTTTCTGACGACTTTTAAATACATCTTCAACATCAAATTAACCGTTTCTGAATATAATGCTAATTACTAACCTCATACTAACTTTTCTGACACACTAATTACTAACCTCATGCTCTAAACATGACATCTTTTCTAAAACGTTGACAAATGAGCTCATTGGTCAGGTGACACTCCTTAAACAGGCATTGAGGCCACACTTGACAATTACTATCATATCTCTAAATTGTAGAGTACGTTACCATGCATTATTTTCAAGACTTATCAGCTGAATTTATAAAAAAAACAATGTAGCATTTGTATGGTAAATTATAAATACAGTATAAAAAATAAGTTAATTAAGTAAAACACATAATTGACTAAAGAAAAAAACATGATTTTAACTAAATATATGCAAACTTTATACAAAAACATGGACTATAATGGATTTTCAAAGTTCATCCTTTTTTAAAACAAGTTACACTTTTTACGTGGCCTGTCTATACCTCCTATGTGTAACCCATTGAACATAGTTAATTAATATGAATGACAAATAAATTATTTTAAAAACACTTCCCAAAATTATACTGCATTATTTTTTCAATCTTTACTAAAACACAGATTACTGTGTTTAACAATAGCATATATGAAACTTAAAATCCAATCGAAAGTGCTAATGCTATATGTGTGTGCGTGTGTTATAGCTTTTTTCTTATTACTTAAGTATGGATTACTTAAGTAATAAGAAAAAAGCTATAACACACGCACACACATATAGCATTAGCACTTTAGATTAGATTTTAAGTTCACTTTCTTGTAATTTCACTTTCTTGCTTGCACACTTTGCACAGGCTTGTAATTTCACTTTTGTAAACTAATAGTTTGTCATGTATCTAACGATAAAATATCGCTTGTCTTTTGCATTTTGTACTTAAATATGCATAACAAAAGGATTATAAAATAAAATTAACTAAATGAATACAAATCTTTATATAACTTTTTTCTTTTTCCATTTCAGTATAAATACCACATTTTTATATATTATTATACAAAATACAAAATTTGTTTAAATTTTAAGAAATACATTAGAAGTGAGGTAAAAAAAAAATGAGACATTAAAAAAAAATTTCTTAAGCGTACTCACTCTCTATATATATACATTTAATGTGATTATGATTTTAGTATTTTATTAAAAAACTGAAACCTAGTATGACCTACAATTCTCTATAATTTCTATTACATTAAGAAAAAATGAATTAATAATGTATAGAAAGTTTAGCATGGATATTTCTCGGATTAACTACCACCATTAACCACACACAAAAATATAAAATATTATAATTTGCTTATATTTTCAGTCATAAATTTTACTATGATTTTAAAACCACAAAGTAATTCAAGCTCAAACTTTCCTCTTTATTTCCCCATAATTTTTCATTTAAAATGGTCGAATTTTATGTAAATAATTTATTGAAAGTATTTCTCTAGTTAAAATTAATACTTTAGCCTGTTATTTCGCATCGATCCCTAGATTATCCCAGTGTCAGTCACATAATGCGAATATATATTCAAATGAAGTCTTATTCTGCTTCAGTTTGCAGGTGCCGATCTCAAGTCATTCTTGTAATTTAAAGATGATTAAAAGACATCGAGAGCTTGCGAGTCAGCAGCAGTTAATCTTCATCAGCGAGCAATTTCCATCCAGGGATAAGCTCAAGTGAAGCAGTGTCGTAGAAAGGAGGATGTGTCCATAGAAGCCATGATTTACAGCCAAAGGTTGTTATCGCCAATTAGTCTGCGGAACGAGCCTACACAAAATAGCCGGTGGCCTGCATCGCCTTCTCTCATGTATCCCCAGTGGTGTTGTTCAGTCGCCGCAATTATGGCTCTCTTTATGGCGTTCTTTTGGCGCGATGCACTTAAAGCTTATATTTATTGACCTTTCTCTCCACCTCACGCCCACACACAGATGCTTCTTTACTTTTCAAATTTTCCGAAACGTTCTTGTTCCGATTTCAATATCGCTCTCCCCCAAGAGTTTTTCTTTAATTTATTTCCAAACTTGGAACTAGTCATAGATTGTTGTGCACTGAAAATCAATAGCAGCTCTTTTTTTATCAAGATAACTGATCTGGTACACTAAAAGCATATTAGATTTTTTCTGCGTTAAAATCCTGATTTCGAAATGATGGTTTTGAATTTCTTTCTCAACATAATATATTCATATACGAAGTTTGAGATAGTAATGAACTGTTGTGCACTGAAAATCAAAAAGATTTCTTAAGATAACTTATAATATAAAATAAAACCATGTTTATTTGGAGATTTTTCATCCAATAAAACTTTCCTTTCAGCATTACGTTTTGAATTTTTCGGTTTAATATTTCTAGTCCAAGTTATACTTCAAGCATAAAAAGTGCTACAAATATGTTCCATAGTTTGTTTTTGAATAATTTGTTTTTAAAAATATATAGGATTTTGCATACTTTAAGTTAAACGTTATTAAGATGAAATCTTAATTACATCTTAATAACGTTAATAATCTGAGCTAATTAACCCCAAATCTTTGAAATTTATTACGTTCTTCCATAATAATTTCGAATGCAAGCATGCTATCAGAAATGACATAAAATATTAAAAGGATAAACAGAAATTATAGTTCATATTGTTTGCACTTGATTATAAAAAACTAATGAAAATTTAATTGAAATTTCCTTGAGTATGTTAAAAAAACTTAATTTTTATACATATGTAACCGAACAAAATATCAAATCTCATCAGTCAAATATAAAATAATTCTTAAGCAGCTTTCAAAATTATATTTTACCTTAATCATAAAGTAATCAATCATTCTTTGCAAGGTTTAAAGATTCGTATGAATTGTTATGTAGGTTGCATAAGAATAAGATTCCCTGGCACATCTTATAAATAATTTTATTTTCCTTTTTTTTTTGTCATTTTTATGACCCTGAATTGAAAGTAAATGATTATATCAAAACTACGTAAAAAATAAATAAAAAACTTTATAAAATTTTTATAATTAATTTGTTTTAAATGTATCTGATATTTTATATTTGCTAAATTATTTTTTATCAATTATTTTTTAATTATATTTGTTAACATTGGCATTCAAGCGAGAAATCTCCCGTGTATATCTTAATGAAGAGCAAGAAAAAAATCTTTGATGTCACAAGGCAAAAGCATCGTATTTTTAATTAATACAATAATTTTATTTAACAACAATTTAATATTTAAAGGGAGTAAAATTATAACATAAAAGGAAATATTTCTTTAAAATATCTTGATAAATTTATAGGAAGAGATTTTTTAGTAAATTTGCCAGAAATGAGGATATTTCTCTAAAGTTTCTTCATAATTTTAAATTTGAGTTTGAAAAGCTAAGTATAAATTCAGAAAGTATTTCTGAAAAAAAGTACAAAAATAGTAAAACGACTTTTTGCAAGTTTATATTGTAACTTATATCGATTTCTGAAAATTGTTCATTCCTTTTACAAAATTGTTGCATATTTGAATATATTTTTCAAATTCATATTGTAACTTGCAAAGTAATTTTAATAAAAGTGTTGCAAAACTGTTGGCTGTATGTGACGTATTTAAACAAAATAAAGCAATTCATTCACATAAAATCAAAATATAATATGCTGTCAAAAAAGCAGTCCTTTTTAACAAATTTTTCTTGAAATTATCTTAATTGATTAAAAATTTTATAATTGATAAAATAAAATTGCAAAGCTCATAAAAATATAACAAAAATTTTGATGATTTTCTGTTCCGTATTATTGAAAGCTTCCGATATGTGAAAAAACCGAGTTATCATGTGTTAACACGAAAGAACAAGAAAGAATACCCTTTAAACTTCTCATTTATACACCATATCTCATTCGGCAAATCATTCTTAATAGTCTGGCATGACAGGAAATTTTTTTAAGCTTCATTTAAAAATAGTGAATGATAGATCACTTTTATAATTTTAAATAAAAAGTAAGAGTAAAAATATGAACATGAATAATTAATTATAATTTTCAGAATGTGGTAAAAAATATTTCCGTATAGATTTTGCGGATCATTAATTTTCGGTGAAATTACTTTAAAAAAAGTAAATTTCCAAGAAACCAAAATGTAATAGTTATAGTTAAGTTTAGGAGGAAAAAATTTTTCTTTACGCAGTATGTCATGTGGTACAAAATGAAAAAAAGTTTCTTGGCTGTAAGCAGGAAAAAGACAGAGTTCTATTTTGAATAACTGAACTAAAACAAGAAGGGTTGCTTTTAATTCCCTTATCCTATTACTTTTGTAACAGTAGACTAAGCAATTAGACATTGTCGTCCAGCAAACCCATTCCATTAAGGAAGAAAATGAAAATGAGGATGAAGGACTGGGCAAGAAGAATAAATTGTGATAAATACTTCCTGAGAATTTTATTGGATCCGATTTCGTCCTTCCTCGAAATGAAGGACACGGCAGCGGGATTCCGTAATTTTGTTCTTTCTCAGGGATCCATTAATGTAGCCCATTCTTATCAACTGCTTCATGACAAAGCCTTTTTTGTGCATCAGGAAACAGCATTATTTGGAAGTCCCGAGACTCTTGTTCATGCACGAAAAGAGCCACTACCCTCTAACCTGGTTACAAGAGGCGAACGTCAGTCCTCGCCTTCGATATATTAAATTCGTGGCACCTCTTCTTCCAGGGCATGTCATCATTATCCAATATTCGCAGGATGTTTCCGGTGAGGTGCCGCCTTCCTTACAAAATTCTTCGCAACGATTCGAGGGAGATACATCGGTTTCCCACAATTTCGATTTTACTGACTTCGATAAGGAAAGGAAAACAAAAGTTTTTGAGCTCAACTAAAGAAATCTATGAAACGGAATAATGCTCAAAATGCATTTTTAATGTAGATCAATCTGTTTAAGACATATTTCAAGGAAATTCAGAATTTTATATTATTATTATTTTATATTATTTTTTTCATTCATTATTTTTTAACACACAATACTTATTTTTGTGTAATTTTATAATATTCTCTTGCTCTCAAGAAAATAAAATATAAAAATTTTTAACCACTTGACGCATTAAATTCAATATATTGCAATCGAAATGATTTGAGAAAATAGGAAAATTTTGATATCGTAACAAAAATTTAATTTTAAAAATAGTATTATAAATTTACAGCAAATTCAATGCAATTTTTTCACAATAATTTGCCATTATTTTTTTTGCATGTTTAAAATATAAATAAAAAAACATACACTTTTGTTCTATTAATAATCAATAACGTACAAATAAGTTTCTGATTATTAATAGCACAAAAATAAAAAAAACTTGAATCACAGAAAAACATCTAAGAATGAATTTACAATTTAGAATAGAATTCTTCTACAAATAAAGTACATTTTCCAGAGTTACGATCAATATTTTAATCATTCTTGCAACTTAAAGACGGTAAAAATTATTTCCATGGTTTCCTTATTTTAATATGTCCATATTTATTTTTTGATATTGTCTACGTCAAAAAAATCTAATGAAATAATCTTAACATCGAATTCACCGAGGTATAGGAATAGGGCAGCGTTCTTCAAACCAAATCTCTGAGTTTGATCCCTGCCACAGTTGAGGAACGGAGACGCTTTATGTACATCTGTATGCACATTTATTGGAGGAGGGGGGGGGTTCTGGGTCTCCTCTCTTGCGACGTATGAATATGCTCACTATTACTAAAAATCCTGCTGAGAGGCAGTTTATGACGAGGACATGAAACTGCCTTACAACTTGCCTTTAATTGTAAGGTTGTCCACTAAGCTGTGTCAAAATTGTGTTAATATTCAGAAAGAAAACAGTTTAATGGATTCATTAATGGGTTTCACTTTATAACTATTAATGATAAGCCAGCAGTTTGACTTGGAACTCGTATATATTACTGATTTGACACTTCTCTGATAGAGAATATACCTATAAAATCTGATGCTTTAAATGATGTGAATTTGAATGTCAAAATTTATACAAGGTCTGGAAAAAACTAATGCTATCGATCCTAATTTTCTAATGATTTGATTAAATACGCTGAAAGAAAGATTTTAAATGTATTTAAATATGTATTAATATCTACTGGTTAAGATCATAAAACGAATCTGTGGACAAAGTTATTTCTTACGTGCAAATAGATCTGCTATTTGCTCGTACATTTGTCAGATTGCGCGCGTGCTTCATGTATATGTAGAGTTTATATATTTTATCACTTGCAAGAGAACAGTATGTCTCAATACTAGTCTCACCAAATGAAAGCTAAGCGGAAAGCTATATTACAGTGAGTCATGTACAGATTGTTTTGTTTGTAAGTAATTATTAGAAGTCAATATAAGTTATATAACCATTGCAGTGCTACATGTCCCAGCATGCATAAAATTAAAAAAGAAGCAAAAGAGAAAAATTCTTATATATCGAAAAGATAAAATTTATGTTATACAACTTTTCACTTCTTTTCCAGATGACTGACTGGATTTTACACACAATTAAACCCTATTCATATAAAAATAAATCGCTGTACTATATTTTTGTAAAAAGAGCTTAGCTTTATGCCATTACATCGAGATTTATCAACCAGTCTCAATAAATGACCCAATTCAAATCTCAAGCGATTAGTATTTAAGATAAAATTATAAATTGTATTAAAAATAAAGAATAATTCCCTGGAATTTGATCTCTATTAACTACGGTAAAATATTTTTTCCTAATTTTGCAGTTACATGCTAAGAACAGAAAAATTAAATTTATTTAGCATCGGAGTTTTTTTTCTTTTTTAAACCGAGAAAAATGAACATAAACTATTCAGCACACAGACTGTATTGAAACTAATTGATCTAATTATCTGTCTTTTTTCCAACAAAAAATGTTCTAGCATTATGCAAGCACAGATTTATAACTCAAGAGAGATATTAAATAACAAATATGCAATAACAAAATATGAAAATTTCAAAAACAAATTACAAAAAGTATTAATTTGTTTTATTTTAAAAAGAGATTTAAAGTTTATGGAGAAGCAAATATATTGCTAAATATCATACGACTTTAATAAAATTAATAAAGGAAAATAACAAACTTTTATTCCTCTTTGACATATCTTGATATCAGATATTTTTGAAAATTAAGAACGCTAATAAATCAAAAAAAGAGCTTTTTGCTTTCATTTGTTTCCCGCGATGATCCTCTGGAGATCGTTTACATTCTCTCTTCAAGAAAACCAGAGGAACGGAGAAGTAGAGCCCCGAATTCTCGAATTTCATTCGATAAAAAAATTATAAAAATTAGAAATTAAAATCGATGATTTATCTTTGAAATAATTAATTTAACTAACGAATAGATTCGGTAATTCATTTATAAATCTCAGTTTAATTAATTAAGCAATATATTAGACTATTTCTCAGTAGAAACAAATTAATCAAACAATGTTATTGATTCTACATTTTCCTTCTTTAAAAATGGATGTAAATAAAAAGTAAGTTTTACTTTACTTTTTTCGGTTTCATAATCTAATAAATGATAACTTAAATGGGAAAACAAAAATGTTGATATCAAAAGGAAAGTTCTTACTTTTGATAATAAAAAATAATAATAACTAACATTTTTGCTATTTGAGAGAAACAAATGCTTAATTTTATATTTCATCAAATAAAAAATGTAAAGAAAAAAAAATGGAAGTGATTAATAAGTCTTTTTTTTTCTTGTTTAATTGGAATATTTTTGAAAACTTAAATATTACAGAAATACAATTAATAAATTTTTAAAAACTAAAATATTTGCTTTGATACTTAGACTATTTTTAATTTATTTAATTCCCCCCCATATATGTATGTACACATACATATATATATATATATATATATATATATATATATATATATATATATATATATATATATATATATATATATATATATATATATATATATATATATATATATATATATATAAACTATTTAAAAAACTATACATATAAAAAAACTATTTCTAAAACTATTTACCCTGAAGAATTTTCTCTAATTAAAACTAATTTATGTGAAACTAAAACAGAATTTCTGGATTTATTTATCACTATTGATAATTTCACTACATACATAGACGTTTTCGACAAAACTAATCAGTTTAATTTTCATGTTAATAAGTTAATTTCCTGGAACTCCAATATTTCTTTAAAAATATCCAGAAACGTTATAATTAATGAACTTAATCGCATTTATATAATCTGTAACAATTATGAATCTACTAAAAATCAAATTAAACGTCTAATAGCTCACCAAAAATATAACAATATTCCAATTAATTTTATTTTAAAATATGTAGGAAGTAGGGAATCGCTTGTAAGATTGAAGTAATGCGTAGATTTTATAACTACAGAAGGGCCACCCAAGCATTGAAGTTCTTACAAGAATCCTGAAAACACCTACATTTATACTCTTTATTTCATTTTATACATAACTAAAGCTCTAAACCCCCTTTAACACATTTTAATTTCAAATTTACTACATGTTTCTAAACCACTTTAACTTTTTGAATTTAATTACTTCTGGCAATATTTCTTTATTCTAATTTTAAATTTACTTTTGGCAACTTCCTACTATTCTCATATATAAATTCAATCTGATTTACTGGCACTTGTATTATGTATTTTTCTACTGTATGTATTTTCTATATGTATTTTTTACTGTACTTACGTGTTTCATATATTGTGAATATTTTCATCTATTGTGAGTATTTTTATTTTTCTGCATATATATTTATTCTTTTAATACGAACACTCTTCGGAGGAATTGCTCGAAGATTTTTAGACATTTGTCCTTCGAGCATGTCAGAAAAGAGTGTTCATTTTGCATAGCTGGCTATCTCCCTCCTGATGAAGACGTGGTCCATATGCCTTCTTCTTGTCTTTTGCATCATATATTTTAGTATCTTTCCAATTTTATATTTCTGGTTTCCATTTTCTTCATGTTTTATCTTATTTATATAGGCAAATCTTTCTTTGGCTGCTTTTGCGCTGGCTAGATTTCCTATAATGTATTGTAGTTCTTACATTATATTTTCAGTATTGTATTTATTACTTTCTATTTATATATGTTTTTGCTTTATATTAATATATTAATATATATATATATATATATATATATATATATATATATATATATATATATATATATTTTATATATATATATATATATATATATATATATATATATATATATATATATATTTATATATATATATATATATATATATATATATTTATATATATATATATATATATATATATATATTATATATATATATATATATATATATATATATATTATATATATATATATATATATATATATATATTTATATATATATATATATATATATATATATATATATATATATATATATATATATATATATATATATATATATATATATATATATATATATATTTATATATATATATATATATATATATATTTATATATATATATATATATATATATATATATATTTATATATATATATATATATATATATATATTTATATATATATATATATATATATATATATATATATATATATATATATATATATATATATATTATATATATATATATATATATTTATATATATATATATATATATATATATATATATATATATATATATATATATATATATATATATATATACAGTGGTGACCAGAATTGTGGACAGTTTTGGATACTTTTATGTTTTTGAACTTTGTATGCTTATATAAAGCGTTACGTTTCACAAAATGTAAACTTGTATAGACCATTTTAAAGAGAATTTACTATTGATTTCAATACAAAACACAAAATTCAATTATTTGCAATACAAAAAAGTTAAACGATAATAGTTATCGATATACATTAGATAGTGATGATTGCAGTGAGTTATCAGTACTTAGTAGAGTACCCTTTATTTTTGATCACAGCTTCAAATCGACGTTTCATTGAACTGAGAAGAGTTTTAAGCTCTTCTTTCGTTATTACATGATGCCTGGAAATAATTATAGCCTCAATTAATTCCCTTTTATTTGATGGGCACCTCATTCGGACAAGAGTTTTCAAACGGTGCCACAAATTTTCGATAGGATTGAGGTCAGGACTGTTTCCTGGCCATGACAACAATTTAATGCTCTTTGTACGAAACCACTCTTTCGATATTTTGGCCGTGTGGCAAGGAGCAGAATCCTGCTGAAAAATAAACGAAGCATTGTTGGGAAAGAGATCTCTGATGGAAGGTAGAAGTTTTGGTTCTAGAATAGTGTCAATGTATTTTCTGGCATTCAGTGTCCCATCGATGACATGAAGGCGACCAATACCATCTGCTGACATGCATGACCAAATCATAACACTAACTGGGTTCTTCACAGTTGCTTGAATGCAGTCAGGATGTAGCTCTTCTCCTATTCTACGTCTTACATATTTTCGCCCATCACTACCGAATAACGATAGCTTAGTTTCATCACTCCATATAACTTGTGACCACTGATCATCTGTCCAATTAATGTGTTCCTTTGCCCACTGTAGTCTTTTTTTTCGTTGCTGAAAATTAAGATAAGGCTTTTTTCGTGGAATTCTACCTCTCAGTCCAACATCTGTTAATCTTCTCCTGATTGTTCTTGAACTGACAGAAACACCAGCATCATTCAGATCACTTCTGATGGCCGCTGATGACATTTTTCTATCTTGGAGACATAGTCTTTTTATTCTTCTGTCATCAATAGATGTGGTGCACCTTTTTCGGCCTTTTCCTTCTTTGTTTTTTATTGAATTTGTCTCCTGATATCGTAAACAAAACTTTCGGACTCCAGATGTAGTCACTGAACCACCCACCTGTCTTGCAATTTCAGCATAGGAAAGACCACTTTCTCGTAACACAATAATATTACATCTCTTTCTAGGTGTCCAATCTACTCTTTTATTTGATGTCATTGCTTCTTGACTAAATATTAAAATTTTTTACAAAAATTCCTACTTGTAATTGCAGTGTATAAGAAACAGGTCCTCCTTCTACAGAACAAAGCAAAATAATGAATTGTTTCAAGTGTAAACATGATGTCAGCTTCTACTGGCAGTTTCCTGGCATCATGTAATAACAAAAGAAGAGCTTAAAACTCTTGTCAGCTCAATAAAACGTCGATGTGAAGCGCTGCAATCAAATATAAAGAGTACTCTACTAAGAACTGATAACTCACTGCAATCATCACTATCTAATGTATATCGATAACTATTATCGCTTAACTTTTTTGTATTGTATATAATTGAATTTTGTGTTTTGTATTGAATTCAATAATAAATTCTTTTTAAAATGATATAAACAAGTTTGCATTTTGTGAAACGTAACGCTTTCTATAAGCATGCAAAGTTCAAAAAAATAAGAATTTCCAGAAGTGTCCACAATTTTGGCCACCATTGTATATATATATATATATATATATATATATATATATATATATATATATATATATATATATATATATATATATATATATATATATATAGATAGATAGATAGATATATACTGCTGTGTGGACAATTTCTAAGGACGGATATCATCCATAGCAACCACAAAATGAAAGGTAGCAAAATGTGGAAAACTAGAATAAGTGCGGATATAGTAAGAAGTATGCGTGTGCAATTTTTTTTCCAAGTCTGTTCATCACGTGATAGCGTTCATAAGAGCTTTAAGGTTTTGACGCGTGTGGACAGTTGTTATTTTAGGTCAAAGTTTTACAGGAAAGATTTAATAGACGAACTTGAAATTTTTGGCATGTCTTCCCGACATTACTTAGATGATTTTATGCGTGGCCAAATTATTGGAAAGATCGAAGAAGAGCGAAAAATAACAGATATTGACTGGGAGTTTGACATCGCTCACAGCGTTGTTTCACGGCTGAGGAAGTCATTTAAAACTACTGGAATGTGTAGTAGGTGGCACGGGGGAGGTCGTGTTAGAAGTACGACGCCTGCAGAAGACAGATATATCGTCCTATCAGCAAAAAGGAACTGGCGCACCACAGCTCAGAAGGTGGCAAATCAGTTTCTTGCTGCCTCAGGAGAAGCAGATCTCCCGAAAAACTGCTGTCAGACGTTTGAGTGGAGGAGAACTATACGCCCGCAGACCTGTTGTGTGTGTCCCATTGACCAGACAGCCCCGTTCTGCCCGTTTGCAATGGTGTCATGAGCATCGCAATTGGACTGAACAGGACTGGGCATGCATACTATTCTCAGATGAGAGTTGGTTCAGTCTGTCATCGGATTGTAGACGCCAACTGATCTGGCGCGAGAGTGTTACTGCTTATCGTCCAGAAAATATCCAGGAAAGGGACCGATATCCGACATGCAGTGTCATGATGTGAGCCGGCATCATAATCAATGGCCACACGCCCCTACATGTGGTTGCGAATGGGACTATGGCGTTCCAACGATACATTAATGAAGTTCTACTTCCTCATGTTCGTCTTTTCCATGGTGCTATCGGTAATAAATTTGTTTTTATGGACGATAACGCAACATGTCATTGAACACTCGCTGTTCAGGATTGTCTAGATAGCGTGGGTATTCAACGCCTCGTATGGCCATCACGTTCTCCAGCTCTAAACCCCATTGAAAATGTGTGGGATGCTTTAGGGAGGCAAATTGCTTGTCGAAACTATCCTCCGACTAAGAAGAAAACCCTCATCCGTGCACTCCGAGAGGAATGGGATAAATTGCCTCAACAGCTGCTGGATAATGTTGTGCAAATGATGATACGACATGTGGAATGTTGCATCACACTCCACGGTGGACATATCCCGTACTCATACCGTTCTTCAAGGATCCTGATGACTTTTAGATGCATTGTTGCATTTTTCCGCATGCAACATCAAATGAAATTTTTTTTCTTTCAGATGTTTCACTGCTTTTGTATTTTCCAGAACAATAAATATTCTTTATTCTAATGTCTGAATAGTGTGGCAACTATATTTTATCCTACTAGGCCTCATGTCTCGCTTAATGTTATGCTACATTGCAATTTGTTATACGTCCTTAGTAATTGTCCAGCAGTGTTTATATACACTACTGGCCATTAAAATTGCTACACCAGGAAAGCACACCACACACGTGAAATTTGCATGACAGGTAGAACTTGCTGTGATATGCAAATGATTAGATTTTCAGTGCATTCATACAAAGCAGGCGACAGTACCGACATCTACAATGTGTATAAAACCAGAGATTTGACAGCAGTTTTCTCATACTCAGTTTCCGTTTCAACATTGTTTTCGGCAAAGAAAGTTGTTGTAATGTCTCGTGTAAGAAGAAGAAATGCCTATCAGCACGTTTCTGACTTTGATCGAGGAAAGATTATAGCCTACCGTTATTGCGGTTTATCGTACCGCAATATTGGTGCTCGCGTCGGTCGAGACCCCATGACTGTTAGCAGAATATGGAATCGATGGGTTCAGGAGAATCATACGTCATGCAGGATCTCAGCGACCCCCCATCATTAACAGCAGAGAAGACAGACATCTTATCCGCATGGTCACAAGGGATCGTACAGCCACGTCACGAATCCTGAGTCGAGAAATGGAGTCATTTGCAAGGCAACTAGTTTCTGCTCGAACAGTTCGACGACGTTTGCAGCAGCATGGATTGTCTGCACGGCGACCATGGCTTCGGCTACCATTGACGCTGCGTCACAGACAGGAGCGCCTTCACTGGCGTGATCAGCGACGAACCTGGACGCGGGAATGGCATCATGTCATCTTTACAGATGAATCTCGGTCCTGTATACAGGACCATGATGGTCGCATCCGTGTTTGGAGGCATCGTGGAGAACGCGCATTGCCAGCTTGCATTGGATATCACTATACTGGCCCATCTGCTGCAGTGATGGTATGGGGTGCCATTGGATACACTTCTCGATCACCTCTTGTTCGCATTACCGGCACTTTGAACAGCAACCGTTACATTTCCGATGTGTTAAGGCCCGTGGCTCTGCCCTATCTTCGAGGCCTCCCTAATGCTTTGTTTCAATAGGATAATGCATGAACGCATGTTGCCCGTACTGTTCTAGACTTCCTTGTTACAGAACAAGTTCGACTGTTACCCTGACCAGCACGTTCTCTTGATCTGTCACCAATTAAGAACGTGCGATTGGCACCCCATCACTCACCATCCACTGCTGTTGATGAACTGTGGCATAGCGTTGAAGCTGCATGGACTGATATCCCCGTACATGCCATACAATCTCTGTTTGATTCCATGCCTAGGCAGATAAATGCTGATATTACAGACAGAGGTGGCTGCTCTGGGAACTGATTTTTCAAGATCTATACATCCTAATTTTTTTGTAAATCTAATCACTTGTTCTTTCCACTATAATATATGTGTCCAATAAATATCGTTCTGTTATTTGCATTCCTTCTTGGTGTAGCAATTTTAATGGCCAGTAGTGTGTATATATATATATATATATATATATATATATGTATATATATATATATATATATATATATATATATATATATATATATGCGTCTACTAAATGGTTCTGTCCATTGATTGATGGCGTTGAAACCATATTAGAGCAAGCTCTTTTTCTGACAACTTCGGAGATCGCAGAAAGCTTAACACAGCTCAGCGAACTATTTCGGACTTTATTTGAAAGATAGGACTGATATCGAAGTATTAAAAATGGGTGCCACATGAATTAAGTTAGAAGAATCTTGATGATCCAGTCATCATATGCCTATCTCTGCTTGTTGGGAACAAAATCAAGCACTCCTTGAACCGAATGATAACTTTAGATGAAATGTGTGGATTATCTACGTAAACATCATAAGGGACGAGCATATTGTGGGGAAAAGAAAAGAGATCGGTGGTATTCCAAAAAAGAGGACAAGAAAAGGGTTCTTTCAAAAAATAGCAGAACTAGACTTGGAAATTCTGTTTCATATACCAAATTCACCTGTTAATTATCTTTTTTCAACTATCTCTTGTTTTTGTCCTTACAGAATTTTTTGAATGGCAAAAAATTCAAAACTAAGAAGATATCAATCAAGCACTTATTCTATTTTTCACATGAATGATGAAACATTTTTCAAAAATGAGGTATGCAAATTGCCCTCATGCTGATAAGAAGTTTTATTTTTTTACAGTGACGGGCATTTGGGTAACCAACCCTTCGCCACAACAAGGCTGGAAACTGCTAATCATTTGTCCTTACCCAGCGGGCACCTGTGAACCAAGTCACGGAGGCGAGTAGCATTACCCGAGTCATACCACCACAAACCCATTTATAGGGCGGGCCACATTTATACATCATCACACCAGAAAGAACAGAGAAACACAGAGAGAGATTGAAAAGTCCATGTCTGAACCGGGATTCGAACACGGAACCCACAGCTCAGGAGCTAGGAACGTTAACCACTCATCCATCGGTCGGCACATACTAACAAGAAGTCATTAATAATAATGGAAATTATATTATTCAATAACACTGATATCACAAAAAATTTATATCTTGTTTTGTTCCATAAATGGACAGAGATTTCCGGTAAAACTGACACACACACATATATATTTATATATATGTGTGTCAAAATAAAAGAAATTAGAAAAATTAAAGTATTTTAAGATAACTGCTCGTTGTAGAAAAGATAATTCGTTGTAGAAATATATTTGAATAAATATTACGTGTTTTAAATATTTTTTTAGAAAACGAAATTAAAATTTAAAGATACATTTAAAAAAATAAATTATTTGTTTAGAAAATATGATATATTTTTAATTTTAAAGCTCCAACAATATTGCTGCTTTAGAATATAATAACTGAAATTATAGTTTTTGTTTTTGTATTTTATTATGTAAAACTAGATTATTTCTGAATATTTAATTTTTTCGTATAGAATTTAAATTCGATCTTCAAGAGATTCTTAAAACTCAAGGTTCTGTCAAATGTTTCTTTGCATTCGCAAGTAATAAAAATGTGTGAGAATAATCACAAGTAATTAAAATAACTGAAAATGTAAATATGAAAAACTAAAATTAAAGAGAAAGTAATCAGAGTGAAATTGCATACATGGTTACCAATTACTTTTGTCACCGAATGGTTCTTCAAAATAAAAATATTAAACATTGAATTTTTTATATCATATAGTTTTTAGTTATAGTAAAAAACCATTGAGATATTGTTTAAATTGTCGAGTTAAGATAGTTTAAGAAAATTGAATTCACTTTTCAAATCTAAAAGAAAATCTAAGCCCACACAGCAGAATGTTTACAGCTCTGGCCTTTGGTTCAACAATTTGTGAGTTCAATTATCATTCCAAGTTCGGATGTGCTTGAAGTCGTTTTGAATATGCTTTAAACTGTGAGTCCCGATATTATTAAATTTCGTGTGCAAATAATGAAAGCTGTGCCGTAGAAAGTTTGAAAAGAAATTGTTACAGTGCACAAAATTAAGGAGATGAAATCGGAGGTAAGTACCACATCGGCTAAAGCCCTATCATGGCTTACTTAAATCGTGAGAATATGAGGTAAGGGAGAAAGCGTGAAGAAAACCAAACAAGAATTGTAAGAAATTGCCATAATTAAGAAATTGAATTAATAAAAACTCTCTAAAGGAATTTTCCTACTTGTTATTTGGAATTTATGTCTGAAGATCTAAGGTTTTTCATGTGATGCATATTTTTATGCCCTAAGAATTTGAGGTATGGAATCTCTGCCATAAAGGAAGACATTAGTCATTTAACATTTTCGGGGGATGTAGAGGGCTTTATGAGTAATAATGATGACCTTCCAGAAACAGGAATTTTTCTGCTTCTAAAGTTGTCGGTTTTTCCATTGTTGAATGAGTGTGTGTAGGAGTGTACCAGCATATTTTTCTGTACCTATCCCAGAGTTCTATCAGCTAAGCGTTCGATTCTCTTTTCAAGGCAAATCTTTTTTAACTTAGATCAACTCACATCCCCTTTTGTGTTCATTCCTGTATTCTTTATAATATGAAAACCGGATTCTGTACTGACAAGCGTCAATAGCATATTTTACACTAGTTAGGGGGCATGTAGAATATATTTATGTAGCCACCTAGCCACTAAAAAACGTTTGATTATTGTCTAGAAGTAGTTGGATGTACTATGTAGTTTTTTGTAGTACCTGCCATTGAATTTTTCTCGCCTATTGTACAGCATATTGATCGATTGCTGTCATTCTTGCTCGTGTGAACTACTGCTGAACTACCATTTAACTTTTCGATAGATCAAAATTCTTTCTCTAGCAAAGCTACTAAAAGATGTTCAGGTAAATATAAAAAAATTCATAATTTTAGGTTCCCTGCAACGAATTCGCTTGTTTATTCTCATATTGTTTGTTCCTTAATATTACCTATTGCCTTTGCCTATTTTACCTATTGCCTTAATATTACCTATTGCCTAGGTTCCCTGCAACGAATTCGCTTGTTTATTCTCATATTGTTTGTTCCTTAATATTACCTATTGCCTTTGCTATCTTTGACTCTGGTCACCAATAGTTTTGTGTGAACAATGAAATGATACTACGAGGGATACCAAAGTCCTCGGTAACTTCAGCCCATCTGGACAGCATCACACAGTTATTTTCTGATCTGTAATACCTGGAGTAATGTCATCCATTTGGTGCTTCCTGGATTCCATGTCTGCAAAATCTCCCCGTAGAAGCCATTCGATTTCGTTGAAGTCAATATGCTTACCATTCTCTTTACTTTCTCCGAATTATTACATGTTAATCATTTTAAAGCTATACTTGAAATTTTCATTCACCTTTCTGGTTCTACATGTTCTCCTGTACGTTTTATTATAAATAATTTTATCTCTTGAATGAACTTTCTGTTTGTTCTTGTGCATCGTATCATTTTTTAAGTTACTTTTCCCCTTAATTTCTATTTTTTTTTACATTACTATACTTGAAAATTGCTAAAAATTTCTAAAAACTGACAGTGCCACTATTTTTTAACACTAATAATACTTTAATACTAAATTTAATTGCCTTTCTACTATTGAACATTAAATATTGGAGAAACTTGTGACTGTTAGCTAAGCAAATCAATAAGATCGAAGCAAACATTAAATTTTATTTTCCGTATTTTTTTATTTCTTTATTTATTTTTCTTCAAGAATTCTACTGCCGTGTGTTAGAATTTAATATTAAATTTTAACAGCAGTAGAATTAACGCAAGCATTTCTTTATATGAGTATATACATAGATAGATAGTGAAATTCAAATTCAATTAATAAAAATCATTATAATTTGAAATTTTAAAATTTAAATATTTTTAAGCTTATATAAGGAAATTTGAAAACTTAGAAATTCGTATGTAATATTTAATTTAAACTTAAAAAGATAAAGTAGGAAATTTACAGCGACAGATAGTTAGAATATGACTTAAAACAAATTATTTATTCGCTTATACTTGTATCTAGAGAACAGATTATTAAATCTGTTTCTACTAATGGAAATTATTGTGAAATATTGTGTTAAATTATTTTTAATCTGTAAGTTTTGTTATTTGTATAAATGTATGCAGTTTATTGTCTCTAACTGAAAACTAATGAGATTAAGGAATTTATGTATTTTTCAAATAATTATTGATGTCAGAATAATGATTTTGAACATTTTACATTATATTTTTGATGAATTATTTTAATTTACCAAAAAAATAAACGGTAGTTTAATTAAAATAAATAGCTGAGAATCAGATTCATTTTTCACAAAAATGATTCAATGGTATTATTTTCTCTGAAAAAGCTATTTTAAGCAAAATATTTGGTCAATACTTTTATTTACTCTTATAACTCACATTTTAAAGCTAATAATTTACACCCTCATAGCTTTCACTATTACCAAATTAAGTTGCATATTTGAAAACGGAATAACTCAATTTGCCTTTTCAACTTTGTAATATAGAATCCAACTATTCATAAAATATCTTTATCATATATTTACTTTATCTTACGTAATATCTTTTATATAGGGAAATATTTTTATTACATAATTGTTTCTAATCTGTTTATAATTGCTGTTTCATTTGATATAATTATTCATTTATTTTCTAATTCAAGTATTTTAATAAGGCTGCAAATATGCTTTCCTTCTTAAGTATAAATATGAAACAGAATTTCAACAAAAGATTAAGAACAGATTTATAAAATTCAAAAGGCAATATTTCCTATTATATGCTCTCATTTAAGATCATCAAATAATCCAAAGTAAAATAAACTCTGTGGCATGAGATTTATCAGTAGGAAATTTTTACCCTTTTATGGAAGCACTCGATGAAATTCAGAAGAAAAGAATTTTTCCAGATAAGTAAACAGGCTAAGTTTCTCCAGTTCAGTAAATATGCAAAATACGGAAAAATAAACATCCTTGAGTTTGATTGTGATCCAATAAAAGCTACTATATTTGACCTGCATTCTAAATATTAAAAGTACTGGGTTATAAAAAGTGAATTTTCCAATTTTCGTACTAGTATAAAGTCTGAGAATTGGGAGGAGTATCGTTATTGATATTACACCATTAACTTCGCTGGTCGTCGCATCTCTACCTAGTACCCGGAAGAACACCGTCCAAGCATTTTTGGAGTCTTAATATTATACGAAGCACGATACATATTTAAAATTTACTGGCGAGCTGAATCAATATTACTCTGCAAACGCGAACAGATATTGCCTGAATTCGAACCGATGTTCAGATTCGGAGCGTCGGGAAGCGAGGTGAGAGCGGCAGTTTGCAGACAGAAGCAACTACAGAGTCGTTACGACGGAATTTGCAATTCTTCGTTCAGGATCGTTTCATACGCAACTGAGGGAATGTTTGCTGTCGCAAACTCGTTCATGGGGGGGCGGTAAGTTTGGCAGAGGGGAAGTGAGACTAGTAGAGCAAGAAGGAAAAGAGAAAATTACACAGCCAAAAGGGGTAACGGTGAGAAGGGGGAGCGCGTACTCAAATATTGACATTGCCCCAGGAAGGGTGCTCAGCATTTGCATTCTGAAACCAGTACAGTCTCAAATGAATGCTCGAGAAGAATATCCGACTTTGGCAACAATTAAAATTTTCATTACGTCATTTATTGGATTCCGTATTTGCTCACCTTCGCTTAATCAGCTTCGTCTTTCATTCGTTGCTTGAACCACCCCCTTTTCTCCTGACTGCTGCGTTGTCGTTCTTAACCTTCGGTGCATTGTTTGCTTCTGAGCAGGACCGTTTGAAAGCACCGGCTCAGGAGGAATGCTTCATTTCTCCTGCTTCTCCCGCCTATTTTTTCTCAGCATTTGAAATCGGGTTAGCTTTCTCTCTCCCTCTATTTTTAAGTAACATTTTCTTTTCAGTTCCTCTTTTCTGCTGTTTATTTGAAAATAAGGTAAAAAAAAAAGTGAAAAAATAAAACGCAAGCGTTTTACTTACCTTTATGAATTCTATAACTTGCGAAGGAGTCCCTTTCCCAGCGCATCCATCGTTTTCAAAGGTTAATTAGTGTAATAAGCTACCTCCTTTAATGGAAACGAAGTGAAGAGGAGGTTTGTAAAAAGAACATAATTTCTGGTGGTAATATGCACTGAAAAGTAAAATGCAAAAGGCGAAATATGAGTATACAGTCTTCCAGTTTTTACTGTTCACACTCGAGGGATTTTCGGAGTATCATAAAAAATTAAGGCCAAATAGCTTGACTCCAGCTAAAGTTTTTAGTTTCCCAGAAGGTCCTTAGTATTTTTTTTGATAATCTCAAACTTTTTTAGAGACTTTTTTTTAACACGGAAGATTTCAAAACATTGAGTGTTAAGAATTGAAATTAAAGTTCTTAAATGTTAAAGTGTATATTATGTTGATTTTGGGAAAAATAAAAATGTATGTCAATTATTGAGGCAATTCTGCTCCTATTTGAAATGAATGAAATTCACCCTCAATCAGCAGCCGAATTTTTGCATGTCTGAATATGAATAATGCGAAGTTGCCTTTGAAGTTTTAATAATATAATTATCATTACAATTTAAAAAAATTCAATAAAGAAATTTTGAATCATTTCCTTATAAAATGTACTTTTATTTAATATACTTTTCTTCATAAAATCTACTTTTATTTAATAATAGAAAGCATACATATAATATACATATAATATAAATCAAGAAATACTTTAAATGTCATTTATTAATTCATATTTTACATTTGAATATGCATAAAAGAAAAGAGATATAATTTTCAATACATAAAAAAACCATACATATTACTGAATTTACTGTATTATTTTTATGAAATTATATTTTTCATATGGTAATCAAAAAGTAAAGCGCGCAAGCAGCGGAAAATTTAATTTAACTAGAATAATGTAAAATTGTAAAAATAAAATTAAATAAGAAAGTGTTTCTATCTTAACGTGAATAATATACACTCGTGTACATAAATAAAGGATAATGCAAGTTCAGACAAAGAAAGTGACAGAAGCAAAAAAATGTGACTTATTTGTAAAGCCTATTTGTTAAACAAAATGTAAAGAGCAAAATAGATGCTATATGTTTGACATCATTAATAAAAATTGCGATTTTTAATGTCTGGAACAAATTTCAAAAAAGAACCTATTTACAAAAACCAATATAACATGGTTGGTATGATGGTTAATACATAGTATGCCCCACAAATGATGGAATACATAGACATAGACATACGCAATGGAACACTTGGTCTGTACCTTAGGTTAATGATGCAATACAGGTCGTACAACGCCTAGGCATGCTGAGTATCAAATTATCGATATGATCTTGGGGAATATTCCACCACTCATCAAGTACTGTTCTCCGAAGTTCCGGTAGACATGTGAGAGGAAGTTGATGGGCTGCAATTCGTCGGCCAAGCATGTCCCACACATGCTCTATTGGATTCAAGTCAGGTGAGTACGCTGGCCTGTCCATATGGATGATATCCTCCGATTGAAGGCATTCGTCTACAATGTTTGCACTGTGAGGACGGGCGTTGTCATCCATATACGGAAATTCTGCACCCATGTCGCCCCGAAACAAACGTACATGTTGTTCCAGAATGACATCCCGATAGATGTGGCTTGTCTTTGTTACATTCTGAACATGCAGGTTAGTTCTGGAACCCAGTATAATTCCTCCGCAAACGAGCAATCCTGCACCATCGTAACGGTGTCGTTCAATGGTGTTCACTTGGTGGTTACGGGTACCTGGCCCTCTCCATATGAAAGTCCAGCGAGAATCAGGCTGAAAGCTAAACCTGGACTCGTCGAAAAACATCACACAAGACCACTGTTGCGGTGTCCACAATGCATGCCCTCTATTCCAGGCTGAGATGAAGAGAGTTGACGAGGCAGGTCTGATGCTGTGCTCCGTCTGTTTCTTTTGGCAGTACCTGCCAAATACCGGTCCTCATTCGGCATTGTAACTCAGAGGCAACATGTGCTGTAACGTCTACTCAAATTACCATCATCTTAGAAGCGTTGCCAAGGCCTATAGATGCTGGAAAATCTGGGCGTTTCCAAGTTCCTCGGATAGTTCCAGCTGGGTACGTCCGCATTCCAGACGGCCGACAATTCTACCACGTAAAACATCAGCCAAATGCTTCCTTTGTGCCATAACTATGGGGTTATTGCCCTGAAAGTCTTTTAAAGTGCTTGTGAACAATTTTACTTCTTTGCAACCATTCCTTATATACCCCTCTCTTACACTCTAGTACGTCTCACACGATAGTACGTCATTGTGACGTACTATCGGTCCCATCTGGTGGTTTCTTATAATTTGCATATTATTCTTCAAAATCTTTGTGATAATTTACATGTGAAATTTTTATTTTAACGTTCAATTTCTGTGTGATTCTGAATTATCCTTAATTTATGGACATGAATGTATATATGAGTTCATCTCTAAATGAATGTTTACATGCATTTGCGCACACATAAATATTTTCGTTGCTTTATGTTATATATTTACTTAAAATTGAGATTCATTTATAGAAAAAATAAATAAAGGTACAAATATGTTGGATATGATCCTAGGAAAAACATCCATTCAGTGAATATACATAAAGAAACTTTTCATATTAAATTTGCGAGAAATGAAATCTATTGAAGCAGATCAGTGAATATCTAATTTCTTTTTTCAACAAATCATAAGAAGTCTAGATAAGATCAAATCACTTTAACGGAAAAATCCTTGTATTTTTAAAAAGTTATATGTAGATTTGTTTAAATTTTTCATATAAATTTATAAAATTCTTGCTATTATTTTTTAATTGTGGCTTTAAAATATTGTTATTATATAAATGCAGGGCTACTATGATTTCCTTTTTGCAGCACTTCAAGGAGCGGAAACGATGGCACCTTATAGAGTGGGACACCCAGTGGGTGTGCCATTGTAGCTCCGAAAGTGCGTTGAAGCAAGGACCAAGCAAAAGACCCACAGACTTTTCCTGCCACCCCCAAAAGTATCATTTCACATGGAGGACATTGCGACCATTATATATTTAACGTGCTCCAGCTATTATTAGCGAACACGATGAATATTTGATTGGACCGAGATTTGAGTTTACTTCCTTTCAATAACGAGCTTGAAAGCTCTTACCGATCAGCCCCTCCCCCCCTCGGCCTTATGGTATTCAAATAATTGCAAGTATAGTTCATAAAAGAAAACGTAATTGAAGCACTTGGTATATATTTTAAATATTTTTAGATGAGCAGTAAACATTTTTATGAAAATATGCAATGTCAAAAATTTCTTAAACAATATTGATAAATAATAAAATCTAATTGCAAAATGCAATTGTCAAGTAGTTACAGTTAGTACATACATGTGACTAAATTATAAATTTTGAATAAGTACAGAAAGTTTCAGAACTTTATTTCTTTATTTATTGGTTGATATGAGGTATTTACTTCCTATCTATTTCCTGCACAACTATAAAAGAACTGCAATATAGAGAAACTAATAAAATTGCAAATAAAATCTCCCCATCTCTCAGCATTCTAATATTTCCTACGAACACTCATTTTTTGACATGATGTTGTCATCGAATCAAATTTTGCTTATGGTAAGAAGATCTTAAATTTTCATTAATATTTCACAATTTATGTATGTTAAGTATGATAATATATTCAACATTTTAATGTTTTGGAAATATTTATTTCATATGAATTTAAGCGTAAAAATGAAGTGTTAATAATCTCGTATTACCATACCAGTATGAAGTACCAGAAATGGTTTGTTAAAACTTAATTATAGATAATTATTGATTGTAATAAATGATAGTCTAAATTTTATCCAATTTACGTAATTTAACCTCATAGAATTTTCAATTAGAGAAAAGAACAAAAAATAGTTTGCAATTTAACTTAGTGAGACACAAAAATACAATTAGTTCAGAATAGTACATATCAATCAAAGTTCCTAGCTACGCAATTAAGTTATCTACTCTGTGTCTTGCACATGACTATAATTTGTCCTAAGATATCTTGAAATTTGAAAACTTTTATCTTCTTAACCTTCAGCATGCGTATTAAGAGTATTTTTATATAACTGTATTGAATTAGAAAAATCATGTTTTGTTTTTTTAAAATATGCAAAATATGCAAGAATACTAAAATTCATAACACACAAAGTAAGAAATGAAGATAATGAAATTATTCATTCCCTTTTAAAATTAGGATATTCATTCTAATTTCTTTGATGACCATATTAAGTCATATTTGCTACTTTTCATCCAAACTAACCCAGAAATGATGAATAGGGAATCTAATTTTGTGTAACAAAGGGAAATTCTCAAGAATATCTTACTTGTTAAAATAAAGACATATTTTATTAGAAAAAAATTCTATTAATTTTCAGTTCCAACTAAAATGAATTAAACCTATGATAAAGTATTAAAAATTTTTAATTCAACACTATATATATTCTTCGAAAGGCTTTTTAGAAATTATGTAAATAAAGCATTTATAAAAGTTATTATGTATATTTTTAGATGAAATTTAGATTATATTTTAATCATTGTTTTATGATAGTGATGATGAAAAAAAAAGAAATACTTAACAAGTTAAAGTTAAAGATATGTCAGTCATTAATAACTGAAGAACGACTATTATATTTATTATTTGTTAATGAGACAGTAAAAAAGAGTTAAAATTAATAGTTTTAGTAATTTATTAATTTCCTTAACCTTAAATTTTTCTAAATTTTTTCTTACAGCTAATTATTTTTAAAGAAAAGCTATACAAATAAACATATAATTTCTGTTTTCATATTGCATAGTTAAGTGGCAACCAAAATTATTTTAAACAATACATCAAAATTAAATTTCTCTACATAGTATTATTTGTACGTTTATTTATAGTTGAAACACATTGCGTCTCATTGAGAAAATTTAAATTTAACATAATTGATAAATCCTTGTTGCTGATAGTTTAAATTTAACATTTTACTAAAACAAGAACTACTTATATTTAATTTCTGAAAATCTGCAAAAATGTTAGTGTCTCTTAATATTTAAAATCGTAGAATATACAAACATATGACTCATTTAATATTTTGACAAGGTTTTTTTTAAGTCTTTAACTATCTTACTTCCTCTCCATTAAAATATTAATTAAAAATTAAATCATCAGATTAAGATTATCCGGAACTATTACTTTATTATATTATTAATCTTTATTATATTTATTATATTATTAATCTTTCATGGCATACCTTTATTATGGGGTGCTTACGTAGTGTAGGAACATTTTTAACTTAAAAAAAATGAAGAAAAATTTCATCAAAGGAAAGTTGTTAATGGAGTCCATTGACTTCACATTTTGATGAGAAAATACCTTTGGAACTCTTCACTTTTGGATGAGGAACTATAGAATAACTCCACTGCTTCTAAAAGAATAGTGCTGGAAAACAATAGAATCTTTCACCATGAATTTATTTCCGGAAAATAAGAAATTCATTCCCAGAAACATCATATACTGAAAAAATTTATTGTCGAGCAAAACTAACAAAAATCGTGACTTCCGGAAAACTCCAAAAATCCTGTTTGACACAATTTAATTCTAAATTTATTTAGTGATAAAATTAATAAGCAAGTAATTCACAATTGATTTTTGATAGTAATTATTATATGTAATATAATATATTGATAAGAAAGACTATTGATAGAAAAATGCATGATTTATTTTGTAAGAATTTATAACAGAAACTACAATTATCTGCATTTTAAAAATCATCTTTGACTCCATTTAATAATTAACGTAAATTCGATAAATTTATTTAGTGATAAAAAATAAAAATGAAATAACTTATAGATATGTTTGATCTATGTCAGTAGTTATTATATGTTGATGTCATAAAATGATAAGAAAAATTAACACTATGTATGATTTCTTTTATTAAAAGTATTGGTTTTAAACATCTATTATCTGTAAAAAATATCTTTAAAAAAGGATCTGTATATTTTGTTATATAAAAAATTCATTGGTTTTCAACAGTTAATTTATAAATTGAAAAATCTGGATAAATCGGTTTTAAGCATTTTGAAATTCTTTAAATTCACGTATTTAAATGAAACTGAGTCAAATGACATGATGCTAAGAATCAGAGCTTTAATTTTGGGAATAATTGCTGTTCCATGAAAGCAATAATATATTAAATAACTTTGAGAAAAATAACAATGAGAGAATTAGTTCGAGGCTACATTCGTCACCTGAACTGCAACAACTGCTGACAGTTAAAAAGGTCAATGACAGTGTGGCATATTAGTTAGCAAAGCCGTGATAGATCGGTTATGTAACCACTTCTAAACTGATCGTTCAATTTGCGGAGGAACACCAAAAGAATGGCCTCGTAAAAGACTAGTGCATGCATTGTATCACCCAAGACACAGTATTAATCACGACAGTATGGGAAGATTTACATAAACAGTGCTTTACATGCTACATAATGACGACCGGTATTATGCGTTCTGTTCATTTCTGGCAACCTGAGTGAAAAATTGAATTGGGCATAAAATCATGTAAATTGGACTAAAAATCAATCGATGTCTCATTTGCTCTTTGGTTTGCTTTAAAAAGTGTTTCCAGAGATGTTCCTTATACGTGCAGAGAAACAACCACGAGAGTTTTCATTTAACATAGTAAAAGAGATTAGTATGCAAGAAATAGTATTCTTCTATGGAGAGTTGTCTCTTAAACGTATGTACAAACTTGCTGCCATATACTACATGGAACTCCCTTTACTGAACGATGATATACTGAAACCATTTGCTTGTCCGTACTCCGGAAAAATCACAAGCACCTTCATTTTGCAAACTGATAATACCTGCCCCACCCCCACTGCCTGTTTCATGGACTTAAAGAAGATTCCTTTGGGCACAGATGTTTTCAGTAGTTTCGGAATCCACTTTAAACCGTTGGTACTTGTCTAAGCCGACCTCGTGTGTAAAAAATGACCTTTGAGCGGAAAACAAAACATAATACAAACTTCAGGAAGCTTCACTCAAATATAAGGGTCTACATATTCTCCTAATCTTAATCTTACAAAGTTTGTGAAATATACCCCAGAAGGGATGTTACTGGGTTATAATATTTTCCGAAATCTTATATAGAATTGCTTTAAGGGATTAGGGGTCATTACTACTTTTTCAGCTCATTGAAAACATCACACACACAAACAGTAGGATCCGTCATTATATTCACCATATGTTCGAAGTGATTATACTATCAAGACATAATTCTATGTTTGATTTGTTTTACGTTAACATTACCTTTCTGTTGTGTCAGAAAATGTAAATACTCTGTATATAGTTTCCTCATAAGTTTTAAAGTACACAAGTAACATAAATATTACAAATATTTTAACCGTTTCACTCCCACATTTTAAGAATATTAGCAGTTTTCAGCTTATTGCTTATTTTTTAAAATTATTATAAATCAATGTGATTTACTCTGAAATGTAAAAAATAGTTTTACTTTATATTATTTTGCTCTTAAAAGTGCAAACTAGCAAGTTAACTATTTACATTGGTAAGTCTAACTAGAATCTATCAAGTGAGACGGGAACTTTGCATTTACATTTTGTCTTACACTCAAGTAGACAGATGTCGAAACCGTTGAACTTTGCAAGTAAAATTTCAAAGAATTTTCTTTCTAGTAATGGAATGTATGCAGGGCAGATGTATTTTAGATACTCTTTTATCTTCTCATGCAGTACAACATATTTTAAATTCACTATTCGGCAATCAATAAAGTGATATCCTTCTTCAGAATTTCGTATTATATCCTCAGTTTTTTTTAATTTTTTTGATTTAACTCCTAACTTTTAACCGTCTTTGAATTTAAGATTTGGTGAGTTCCTTAAAAATTATTTTATTTTACAAATCAGATCTTTTCTTGAAATTTTAAAATATATTGTACATTACTCATTCCACAATATATTTGTAAGTTTCCAACTATATTTGTACGTAGAAAATATCATTCAAAATTTCTTTTTGTTGCAGTTATGAATTATTCACTATAAATTACTTTAAAAAGATTTAAAAATAAGGTTTAAATTAGTAAGAATATTACTATTTATAAAACATAATTTGCGTTTGTTATTTTAGTATCAATTTCTATATAAAAAAAGTATTTACTGTATAGTAAATTGACAATCATTTTAATTTTATAAAATATAATGTAAATAATTTTTCAAATTATTTAAATGATATTTATCATATTTTTAATTTTTTATTTCATTTGCTTTGATACATGTAGAGAAATTTCCAAAAACTTTTAAAACTTTATCAAAATTAGTTCCAATATAATATATATTTAACATTTTTAAGAAAATCCTCTCTTACTGATTAACACACACACACACATAAATGTAAAACAAATTTTACTTTCTCTTATACTTTATGTTTTAAGCACGAATAATAACATTTTTGAATAATTTTCTAGGAAAACTGAAAAATCGAAATGTCTTTATTTGTTTTTAAGACATTAAATGTAAAATAAAATTGGTCATTTTGCTTTAATATGAATTCATTAAGCTTGTGAGTTTCGAATTTTTTCTCTGTTTGCCAAATCAAAACACGCGAAACGTATAATTTTAATTTCAACACGAGAGATAACTTTTTGAAGAGTTTTTACGCAGTCCATGAATATTTATAACCTAACTTCACACAATTGTTTGATTAGTAATCATCCCTTTGCACCAATGAAGCATGTAATTGGTTTCTTCTTTATCTATAGACTAAGATATATTTACTTTTCCTCAAGATTTATGTACTTAAAAGAATTTAGTACATCGCATATGTATTTACTCATGTTGTAAAAATCAGTTTGAGCAAATAAAAACCTTAGGTGAAAAATTAACTTACTGAATGTTAACTTAAAAATTGTGAGCTCAGAAGAACTTGTTTGTGAATTTTTTCTTGCCAGTCTGTAACAATAATTATATTTATTTAAATAATTTATGGATTCTCTCATTGATTCATTAAATCTAATTTAAATGCTCTAGAATCTCTTCCTAAGAGTATACTTCAAATTTTATGTCTAGAAGTTTGTGTGTGTGTGTTTCTAGTTATAAAATTGGATTTTCTATTTATGTCCAACTAGATCTATACTCATTAATTTGTTATTCTAGAAATGGTTTTAAATTTTATTTTAAAACTATGATATACAAATATTGCTCTGTTAAATTTATTTTTTCAAATGTCAGGTCAGTTGGCTATGATAATATCAAGCCTTTGACACAAGATTCCAAATGAGGGGTTTTTGTATAGTGGGCACCCAACGAATATGCCATCATATTCCTGAAAAAGGTTGCTTCCACGTAATTTAGAATCGCAAGAACTCCAGACTTGGTCTTCCATCTTCAGAGGACATTATATGTTTTAAACGCCATTAACAAAGAGGAAAGCTCTTCTTTTTTTAGCTCAGTACCTTCTGGTTCCGAAAACTAGGCCTGTTCCAACCTGTGGTTTCATTCTGTCAACTAACAGAATCACATCTGGTGCATTCTTCTCTAACGTCACATTTCAATTAATTTGCTTGTTTAGGCCTAACATTAAAGTGTTTTTTTTTAAGTAAAAATCGGATCTTGTTTAGTTAAGTTTGCACTTTAATCAAACATAATCACAATCTAGAACTTTCTCATACTTAAGAGAGATTTTTGAATTAATCAAATATTATAAAAGTTTTACATTCTTTAGTTAAAAATAAGAGAATTAAACAAATTCTTCTTTAAATTTAAAGAATATAGAAACTCTTTTATAAAATTGAAGTAAAATCGATAAAAAAAGAATGCAAGCTAGTTAAAATGGTGTTTTATTTATTACATTAATAAATGGAGAAACAATTTTATACTTGAATGTTAATGGACACATTAAAAAGAGTAATAAATTCATTTAAGAGCTTTTTTTCTGAAAAAGTTATTATTTTTTAACTAACTTACTCAAGTTTAACTTGAAATTTATATGTGTACTGCGAAAGAAAACAGCGAAGCAGAGAAAAATGTCAGTGTATTTCAACCATATGATAGATTCAATTAAAAAGTATTACCTGATTTAAAATTTACTGATAATTTTTTAAAACATGTTCAGTTATTTCGCTCAATATATGTTGATAAATTTGAGTACGAAATCATGATTGTGTGTGTGTGTGTGTGTGTGTGTGTGTGTGTGTGTGTGTGTGTGTGTGTGTGTGTGTGTGTGTGTGTGTGTGTGTGTGTGTGTGTGTGTGTGTGTGTGTGTGTGTGGGTGTGGGTGTGGGTGTTAACTCACCATGGTTCAGAACCATAATCTTTAAGTTCAGATAAAGAGGGGGGAAACTATATTTAATATCATTATCACGTTAAATGAGACATGATGAATTTGGTTTTTACGAATTTAAAAAGTCTCAAAGTACTTGAATTTGATACTTTCATTTTTTAAACACTTCATTAAAAGTGTTTACTTATCTATTATTAAAAATGAGTATTAAAAATTAAACAATTGTTAAAATGGTTATTAAAATTATCTTAATCATGACAAAAATCCAAATTAGTGAAATGGGTCTTGGAAATGAAAAATAATGAAATCACCATTGATTTTCCACACCAATTTTATTAATGTTGTCCTGGATATTCACAATCATTGCTGTCGGACACCTCTCCAATTTTGCTTGTGTATTTTTAATCAATGATACTAAAATCACAAACAATTACAGGTCAAATATTAAAATCACCAATAGTATTTAATAGCCCTATTGGGGAAACTTTGATGAAATGGTACACTTTAATAATTTCTAGGTTCCAAAATTAAATGTCTTTTTCAGTACATTATCCTTTTTAAGAATAATCCTATGCGCGTTACACTAGAATTTAACGTAAAAATGCAAATGAGAAAAAAATGTTGCATTGGTATATTTACTGTTCCATTATGCATCTATTTTAAAGTCTTAAGTATATAGCTTTCTTACATTTCTACCCATTTAATATAAGTTACTATGTAAAATACTTAATCATCATTTTCCGCAACGAAAATAATACGCGTATCATTACCGTAAATTCTTTGCAAGAGTATAAAAAACATCTTTTTTTAAATAACATTCTATAACAGATGTTTTTGAATTCTAGACTTTAATAAATTCATCTAAAAACAGAATTCTACCTTTTTTGCTCTAATTTGTATATGAATGAAATAAGAAGATAGAAAAAAATCTTTGCTGGAAGTTCACTAATATTTCTTTCTCAGATAAGGAAATCTTTCTAAGTGGGGTAGCATCCATTAAGAGTCTATCTACTTAAAAAAGAGCTCTCACTCAAGCCAATAAATAAGTTGGTAAATGGGGATTCTCCATATACGCTCAAAAGGGTGAATCCGTTAAGCTCCAGAGAATGATACCCATAATACTTTAATAACAATTTGCGGGTAGAGGCATAATTCTGGAATATCGTTAGCGACAAAAGGTGTACACAAACCAGGTGTTTCGAATGTGTAGCCCCTTTCATCGAAGAGGGAGATACAAAAAGGTAAAAAATGTAAAGAAGCGTTACAGCTATTTTGCATATCAGCGCAAGAGAAGATGAGCAAGTAATGTAGGCGACCACATCCCTAAATAACTCCTCCCTGATTATTTGGGGCATTCAGCCCCATTAAGCATGGCATGTGATGGAAGCGGGCAAGGGAACCGAGGCCTCAAAATCTTGCAAATGACATTTTCGAGATTTGTTTTCTCAAAAATGAAGCCTCGACACCAGCTAGCTTTACCGGAGCTGATAATGTAGAGCGCATTTGTGGGGAGCCCCGGTTGCTTCAAAAATGCCGTAAATCTGTCATAAAACGTGTCACCAGGAATGAATAATTTTGCTTAGGGGGAGGGATATGTAAGAGAGGGCCGGAGAGTTAGCTGACGGATTTCTCTAGGCTGGAAGAGTCGCTCCACGAAATAAACTCAAAAAGAGTTATTTATCATTAGGGAGAAAATTTAACTTAAGTCGGTAATATAAAATTGCCATTTTTTTGCCTCTTTCTCGCTCGCAGATGATGATTTGCCCAAAGAGACTAGATTGGCATCTTACAGATTAGTTCACATTTTTGAACATTCCTATCATATAAAAGAAAATCTCAGCTATGTGTTCAAATTTGATTCACTCTGATAAAGGCCTTCTTGTATGGTTTACTTTAAGCAAATACTTTGTGTCAAAACTATTTTCAGCCAATATAGGAACTTATTTTCCCTTTTTATTACTCATATTAGTTATGAATTACGTAAAATGTATGACTTCATTGCAAAAGATTTATTCCATGTGTTTATTTTAAGGAAATTATTGTTATTTTTACAGCTGGCATTCATATACTTGACATGTTTTATTTAGTATTTCTCTTTATATTTAAATTACCGATTTTTTCTTAATTATTGGATAGTATTATTTGGCCACCAATTTTTTTCCCAAACCGCCTAACATTATTCATTTTTTGCGAGTAACTTTAAATCATCGTTTATTAAAAATGGTTATTTTCTATTCCTTAAAAAAATGGTTATAAGAAATATTGCTTGTGTTTAAATATTCTTAACCCTTCAAATCTTTTCCTTCATTTTGTTTTAAACAATGTACTTAATGTTTCATATTCCTTAAACAAATAGTACAAACCATTGAGTTAAATTTAATATCTAAAACTGGTCATCAGCAGATTTACTAATTCTAATTAAGCAGTCATTATTTTGATGAAGATTTGATGCAATAAATAAAAGTTCAGACTCAAATATTAAGAGATTTTGAGATAGAGTTTATGACACCAAGAAGTATTAATCTTTAAATTATTCTTTAACGTATTATAACTGTTAAACAATGTTTAAAACTTTCTTGTATTTAATATTTAAAACTTCAAGCAAACATTTTATAATATAATCATGGAATTTAAATATATATATATATACATTTCCAACTTTTACTAATTACATAACCTAGACTTACATTCTTTGTTTCCATTTCTTGAAAATGATGCTCAAACTTACAATTTAAAATATCTTCCTAATTGTAGAGACAAATTTTAGAAAATGTTCTCCAGTCCTTTTCATTAAGTAAACGTTAATGCATTGCTATTAACCAGACTATTCATACATTTGTAACTTATATAGGAACTTATAATATATCACCTTACATGACACTAAAGAATTCTGTATTATTAATATGATCTCTACTTGATATCTACAGTATTCTTCAAAACTATTATTTAAAAATCAACTTGTGGGTCAGAACCAGTATAACAAGAAACAAATCATACAGAAATCTGAGGTCTCATGCCCAACACAAACACGCTGGAGGACAGGAAGAAACTTTTCCAGAATGAACTACGAAACGTGTACTTGGAATGCATTTCAAACATGAATTTAAGGCTTATAATTTCCTATTAAATAATCTCTATGGAATAGATTTGGTGATACAAATCGTGCTGCATATGGCCACTTCACCAGCCATTCTAACAAGCGTTCATTCATTACTATGACGTTGTTGTGAAGAATGTGATTTCATTTGGTGAACGCAATTTTGAAAACCAGTTTTAGAAACTTCCAGTAAATTATTTAATAAACAAGTTTTTGTGCAATAAATAATATATCAGCATTTTTATTCTCCTTAGTTTACTTTAGCATCTGTTTTTGTCGTCATGTAGCCCGCCTGGATACATTTTGCGACAATATTTTTCGATAGAATTCTTTATTGCCTTCGTGTTCCTGACTAACATTTAAGTTTTGAAGCAATAGTTTGGATCCTCATGTATAGCCATCTTATAAATTCACTGTGCACATAAAAGAGCATGCACTGTGCAGATTTCCCACTCCCGGCGTAATAGACATGAATCAAATCCTTCTACTTAAAAGCACTCGATAAACTAATAATTTCAGTTATGTTTTTGCATTTTTGAATGCAATTTTTTTATCATCTGGCAATGATTTCAAGGAAATTTTGTCGGTATATAAAAATAATTGCAAATACACAATTGAACTTAAAATCTTATAACAAGAAGACATTTCCCTCAACATTTTAATAAGAAATAAAATTCATTGATAAATTAGGGAAAATTAATAGAATAAAGAAAAAATTCCTAAATTGTAAATGTTTCTTTTTTTATTAAAATTTATAATGAAATGATGTTGTTGTTGTTGTTACTAATGACACTTGGACAAGCCAAGCTCGCTATGCCTTGGCTATGTGAATTTAAGTCAATTGGGAGCGTCTTTCGTTTAATCAGAGCACCATGAAGGTGAAAGTATGACTTTTGCTCTTCAAATCCTCCGATAGATGGCAGCATCAGAGGATCTACTCCCTCAATTTTGGCATTGATCTGAAGGGGGAGTAATTTTCTCCAGACCATTGCACCCATGGTAACTGCTCAACGACCGACCACAGGACTTTCGATTCCACAGATTTAACGAGCACGTATATCGCATGTACTCGGTGGGTCTTTAATGAGCATTGGGAATCGAACCCCACCCTTCCGGATGGAGTGCCGATACCCTAACCACTAGGCTAATAATGAAATGATACTATGTATGATTATGATGATTAAAATTACGAATAATTATCAAGGAAAATTTCTTAATAGCAATCAATCGGAAAAAAAGATTGATACGTATGTACTACAATCTAATTTGTTGCTGGTAAAATCTATGCAAACGTCAAAAATAAGTTGAAGTTTTTTTTCTTCAATTCAAATAAATTGAAGAAGTTAAAATTTCCATATAAAAAGGAGTTAAAATATTTTCTTATGACATAACGTCCTTAGGAAAATCGAATGCATCCTATCAGTAATTAAGGAAGTGATAACCAACAGCGAATTGATTTGGTATTTATAAATTCAGGAAACAGTTTGAAAGATAATCTGTGAAAAGAATCGTACCTCGTTTGCTAAATTTTACTCAACGTAACGATTTCAGTATTTAGAACTGTTTGATATGTGAAGAAGTATCATATAAGTTTTTCTTTATTAGTGAATTTCGATGCATAATTTTGTTCAATTTCATGAGAAGAGTTTTCTGTTTAACAGACTTTATGCAAGATTTCTGATTTTTTTTACAGAATTTAAACATTAATATTGTTATCAGTACTCTCTATTATATATAAAAAATGTTTAATTTTATCACACGTCCATTAGATAAATCTTATAATGAAAACTTCCTTATTTGTTAATTTTTTAAAAAAATATAGAACTATTTTATCCGAAATATGAAATTTAAATATTTTATGCGTCATGTTTTAACAGTGATTGTCAGTAAAATTGGAGTTAAAAATAATTAATCTTATGCATAAAATATTGATAGAAATATGGTATTTAATTTTTTGAGATTAGATCCTCTTTTTTCTGCTCGTCTTAATAAGCTTACGTTGTCTCCATATAATTTATTGTATACGCAACATTTTAAAAAAATTGCCATTCCAGTTTTTAATTATTATTAATTTATAAAAAATATTAATAATTTCATAATGATATTAATTATTATTAATTTATTATGAAATTAAAGTTTAACAATTTCTTTTTCATTTAGGTGACCTTTGGATGAAATAAATTTAACAAAATTTCAAATTAACTTTTAAATTAAAATCAATCAACTTTTAGTAATTTAAAAATTATGCATTCAGTAAATGAAACTTATTTTACACACACCCTCATTCACACACACACAGTTGAAGTAAATAGTGTTATTTATTTTGATTCTCACAAATATGATTCACACATGTATAAAGAAAGCAATAAGCACATTCCTTCAAGCAATTCTTGAACTAAAATTTATATCCTTAAATATTACACAGCTCATTGAGGTAAATTAATTTTTTTAATGAACGCATAAAATATGAATCTTACGAACAGCATTATATTTGTTAGCCTTATTTAGTATAGATGCTATTTTTAAACAAGGTATAGATTATATGAATAGTATACACATATTGGTATATAGCATTTTCAAATAAACTTCTACTTGTAAACATATCACTAAATTATACACACACACACACACACACACACACACACACACACACACACACACACACACACACACACACACACACACATATATATATATATATATATATATATATATATATATATATTTAAGTAGCATCAGAACAGCAACACTATTGAACGAGTTCTTTTAATGTTATTATTTTTATATAACTTGCTATCCTTCTTAAATAAATTTTAAATTTATATAATTTACGTTTAGTTCTAAAATCTTAATAAAAGCTGACTAATGACTTGTCCAGTAATGAATGAGCCAATTTTTTTAATTATTGGGATTCCATATTTTGTTAGACATCATCATAGAAACTAGGAAACCATATTGAAAGTTAAAATTGGTTTTCTGAATGAGACTAAACTGTTTTACGTGAAACACTGTTCTCAGGAAAAAAAATTCCTTAACCTGAAACTTTTCATATTTAGAACATTGAAATATTACCAATGGTTGAAAAAACACAGAGCTCCCAAATTTTTCAAGCTTCAATGATTTGGATTTCTGTATTTTAATTATTTATGTTTTTCTATTTAAATTGATTCAGAATGTTTTTTC